>NDGN011378323.1:0-10559 GCA_002564285.1 Tympanoctomys barrerae
AAAAAAAAAATGCAAGTAGCACAAATCTGCACACTCAGGCATGCGTACACACAGATAAACTCTGATATTATATCTCCCACACTCTGTAAATAGAGACAAATAGAGCAAAGAATCTAAGGGCCAGCCAAATAGCTCAACAGATTAAAGCACCTACAAGCAGATGGAGGGGCTGGGGTTGGATCCCCAGCCTGCTGTGCTGGCCCTGCCCCCAGGGCACACTGAGATGGCAAATGAGACTGGGCGTTGTAGTTCGCACCTGTAATCCCAGCTCTTGGGACGCTGTAAACAGGTGGATCACTACAAGCCTGATGTAGTAGTGAGACCCTATGTACCCTATAGACACTTCCCTAGGGGGAAAAAAATCTAATCTCTCTAATAATCATAGATTTGATATATTAAAACAGTAGGTAAATAGAATTGTTCTTAGTATATTAGAAATATGTTTATGTAATATTTTATTTCAAGAAGTAAAATGTTATGAGATTATCAGTCAATTTGCTAACATCTTCCTTATCCATCAATTAATCCTTCAGTGCAGGTAAGAAAAATTACCTATTTAGTAAAAATTACAACTAAATAAGCATAGTTTGAGCTTGTGGATAAATAACTAGATTTAACCTAAGTTGTATTTTGGGTCTGTTCACTTAGTGGAGGAGTTATTTTTGTTGACATCATTATCTATGCAGGTTCCATAAGTCTTGAGGACAAGTTTGACTCATGTCCCCCTTCATCGTTGGTGGGACTTCATTGGGAACAGGTCTTCCACGGGTTCATTGTCTAAGCTCACTTTCATATATTAAGCTTAACATTCAAGGATCTGTTAATTGATTCTTGTTCCTTGTTTGTAACACCAGTGAGATAATGCCTTGTTCTTTTTATTCTTTTCTTATTTTTTTTTCCATTTATGTATTCGGCACAGGGTCTCACTACACAGCTTGGACTTGTAGTGGTAATCCTGTTTTCAGCCTCTCCAGTGCTGAGATTACAGGTGCACCACCATGCTGGGTCTCAGTGGTCAGCATGAGTGGGGCTGGCATGGCATGTGACAATGGGGACTGAACCCAAGTTCTTGCACTTTCCAGGCAGGCACTTAGACCACCAAGCTGTTGCCCCAGCCCATACTCAACTTTTAAAACATTTTCTCATTTGTATTCTCTATTAAACCTTTTATAAATTATGTTGACATACAAGTTGATTGTCCTCAAGTAAAGATATACAAGATTCTATTCTCATTACAAAGAATTCCAGATGTGTAAGAATGAATTGCAAAAAGAGTGGAGTGACAGTTATGCTTCTGACGGTTAACAGATAAAATGACTTTTGAATTTTTTTATTGCAAGCTCTACGAATTTATGATCTGTCTTGTGTTTAGCATAACACAAAATATTGGCGACATTTATTGACCATAATTGAAAATGGAAAGTTCCCCAGGCCATGCCTGCAGCCGTAAAAGTATACAATAGATCACAGTGTATAAAATTATGTCTTTACAGTCTTTTGTCGTCACAATAAACTTGTCACTATATAGTGTGTAACAAACATAGATTTGCCATATGAGTGTTTGATGAGTGGGTTTGAGTATTAAAAAGCTGTCCAAACTGAGACACTTTTATAGAGTTTCTTATTTTGCAACTGTTATTATTTTGAATGGTGGCTGAGTATGTCCTAACTTCCTTAGGATTATGGGCTCTCCTTTAAGTCTATGTATTACCTTTAAAAAAAAAAAGCTTTTAATATATTCTAACTTTTCACAGGCCTAGTGAAGAGTATTACTGAAAATTCAGTTAAAATCTTTCATTTACCAGTACAATGACAATGTATTTCCTTTAAGGGTTAGCCATATTATACAACTGAATTTCAGGCAAATACTCACTATTGAATTTAATTTCACTTCAGTAGTGTAATATGACAGTTTTATTGGCCCAACATAATTATATATATGTATATATATATATATATATATATTTGTATATATGTATATATAATACACATAAATAACATAGCAATAGATTAAGCTATGTGTCATGCTTCTTGCCAATATTGACTATATAGACACTGCTAATTAATATCTTTTCTATAATCCAGATAGAATAATAATAACTTGATTTATTATGTGCTTTGGTAAAATTTTAAGACATGCTACACTATGTACCCCCATTGTTGCTGTATTTTATAATTGTTAGAAACTGCATTTCATATAAAGGCAATACTTCAAGACAGATACTATTTTTCTTTTCTTTTTTTTTATGTATTTAGTACAGGGTCTAACTAAACAGATCAGAATCATAGTGATCCTCCTGTTTTCAGCCTCCCAAGCTGGGATTATAGGCGTGTGCCACATGCCCAGTCTCAATCGCTGTCTCAGAGCTCCCCATGGGCGGGGCCAGCATGGTGAGCCAGCCCAGGTCCCCGTGTCTGCCTAAGCAGGCACTTTAATCCACTGAGCTATCTGACCAGCCCTTTATGATATTTTAACCAAGTGTACAAAGTTTCATAAAAGTAGATTTTCAACATAATTTTGATAGTATAATGAAATTCCACAAATGTAAGGATTTTACGTGAGAGTAAAATTCTACATTAAAATCAGTTTGCCATTTGTTCTGTTTACATAGCTCTTGTCAAAAATTTAGTAATCTAAGATGAGTTTTGGCAAATCTCAATCATTGTACATTGCTATGGAATTTTATTGTTAGCATCTTAATAGATACAATCTGTTCATTTACAATATTAATAAAATGTAAAATGCTTTGTAAAGATAATGTGAAGTACAACATGTTTCACTCATAGAATAGCATAAGAAAGTTACTTTGAATAATTTTTCTTGATCTACTAATAATACTTGCAGCCATGAATAAAATTACAGAATCTCAAAAAATGTTAAAGAAAAATATTTCAACTTAAATTGTGAGAATTTTTACAGTTTAATTCTTCTGTAGAATGAACAAAGTCTACATGGAAAAGGTAAAATAATCTTGCACATTTTTTTTCCTTTTGGAGTGTGTTGGCTCCGGAGTTTTATTTGCTTTCTTCGTATTATTTTCTCGCCGTGAATTTCCAATGCCGTGAAGACAGCAACTTCTTTAGCACCAGAGATTACTGCATTCAAAGCTCACCAGCATATTTCAATACTTGTTTTTGACCAAACACATATAAATATATCAGTCATTGTAGTTCTCAGCACTGAAATATTTTTTTACTTCTAAGTATGGATAATATCTGGCATTTGTGTCCTATAATTTGAAATGGAAACACTGAAAAAAGTTAAAATAGTTTATCCCTGGAAGAAAGTCAGGTATTAATGTTAGAGTCAGTACTACATTCTGTAGATATCATGGAAAATGTTTAATGGCTTATGTACTCATAAATCATGACTATAATTTGTATGTATGAGAACATGTAAATCATAATGAAAATTTGTAAGCATGAAAGGCACAATGACTATGAAATCAGTAATGCCTTAAGAGTATGTCTGATAAACTAGGTTGGTATTCGTTGTGAATTTTATACATTCATCTCTGAAGCTGCTTAGAATTATTTCAGACCACAGGTTGCAATAACAGATAACTGGTGACACTGCCCTATAATTTTCCCAGGCTGTGGGACTCCTACCCTGTTTTTAATTACAATTTTGACTAAACTATTCATTGTCTGTGGGAGTTGCCTAGAAGGAACCAAGTACTTGAATGTTTCTCAAGACAAGAGATATTTTCCTCACAGAAATTTTCCATTTAAAATACTGCAAGTACTTAAGAAATGGTACGTTTTATTTTTTATTGGTAAAATATTATTATATTTTACTTTCTATTCCTTTCAAAATATTATTGTGTTTTAAGATTATTATGATTTGAAAAATAATAAAGAAAATGTATACATATGTTGTCCCTATTTTGTCATGTTAAATGTCATAGATTTCAGTTCTTTTTCTCCTGGTGATTGAACTTTGTCACCTTCAAATTTGTGTCATAAATTACAAAGTGTAACTGTGCTTCAAGTATCAATTGATTTGCTAAAACTCAAATGAAAAGAAATAAAGTAATGTCGTACTTAAGCTATTGGAGGTGTCTTTGTTTTAGACATTTTGGTGACTCTGAAGTAATTAATTTGGTATTTATTATCTGAACTTTCATACTGGCATATTCCAGTTCATTTTTAATTGGCCTATTTAATGAAATCCTATTAAATTCTTAGAAATTTTCATGACCACCTAGAATCATAGAATATTAGCATTGCTAGGATATTTGTGAATGTTTTTGTTTGAATTCTCACTTTAAATGTGTCACTTTTTGGTCCAAGAAAATGGTTTATAAAGCGTATTCCTCTAGAAATATCTATTGACACTGACATCATTTTCTCTATCATAAATATAATTTAGGGGTAGAATTCCTTTTTATTATGCAAATTAACTTATGTCTGATAGGCGTGTGTGTGTGTGTGCGTGTGTGTGTGTGTGTGTGTTTATATCTGTAACAATTTGCCTCTCACAATGAGGTGCTTTGCCAATTGATATGTTTAAGGGTTCTCCAAATTGAATCAGTGATGCTAGAAAAATGTCTCTGTAATCATCTTTTATAAGCATCATTAACGTTAAAAATGTTTTCACAGGTGGAAGGAATTTTCCAATTTTTAGAATTATGTTTGTTTTTTATTTCCTACTTTTTTTTTTTTTTTTTTTTGTATTTCTGGTACTGGGTATTGAACCCAGGACTTTACATTTGAGAGGCAAGCACCTCTGCTGCTGAGCTATCTCCCTGGCCTAATTCAGTTTTGCTTGTGCTTTATTACATATGATTCAAGATATTCTGACCAGACTTTCTGTCCTAGAAGTAGAACTTCTCAGTATACATTTGATTTTCTTAATACAGACAATGCCAAAACAAGACCTTCCTACTCTCAGTATTGCAAGTTAGTGAAGCATTCTTAAAATGGTAACCGTAATCAAGAATGTTAAATGTACTAAAAACTTGAAATGTTTTGTAGAGTGTGCAAAACATTATTGGTTAGTATAATTTGGTGCAGTAAGCAGAAGTCAGTACATTAGTATACATATGGGCATTCGTTTGTCTTGATGTCAAACTTTGCCTTTAAAGATTATACACATCCTTACATTCATTTTAAAACATTAGAATAGTTGTTTTAATACATTTTAAAAAACAGCACAATGGAAAGCTAACTCTTAATGTGGTTTACATGCAAGACTCTGAAAAATAAAATACCTAGAAAACTCTTATGTATGCTGTATTTTATTATTTCTAAATATTCTCTATTAATATCTTCATGTTTTAAAATACAATATGGACCTTTATATTTATATTATTAGAAAGTTTAGAACTAATTATAATATATAGAAAATATATATCAAGGATACTACTTAAAATGTCATCAAATCTTTTGATCATGTACAATTGCTTAAGAAAAGTTTAATTATGCCTTATATAACATTAGGTATTCACTTTCATACCAAATATACCATTTCAGCTCCTGTTCACAATCTGACTTCATGAAGAATAAGAAAGTTGACTAATTAAAACTGCAACAGCTGTCTTCTCTGTATGAAAATTCATCTGTTAGTGGAGATAATTGAAAATTCCTCTTCATATTACAAAAAAATCCTTCTTCAATTGACACTCAAAACAGTATCCAGTACCCGTATATTGGTATGTAACATACATGTTCAATGACATTGTTTAAGAATATCAGTAAAGACAAAAATACACTGAAATAACAATCAGAAAGGATATGCTTGGATACACTAAGAATATAAAGTGTAATATATTGTGCAACTATTCTTTTAAAAACTGTGAGTTTTAATATCTGTCACCTCACAGGGGTAATTTGTCATTAGAAAAGTAAACTGCATTAAATTGAATGATTTTTTTTTGTGTGTGTGTGAAACTGGCATTATACTGGTTCTACTCCAATAAAAAGAAGTTCACGTTTCAATAACAAAGGATTTCCTTTAGATTTCTATTGCTTAAAAGAACTCAAATAGTTGAACAACTGTTTTAAGATGTTTTATGCCATACAAGAGGTAGCATGACGGTAATATTCACCAAGGAATAGTATTAAAAATAGGTAAACAGCATGATTATCCATGCCATCTTCTTTGGGTATTTACCAATTTGGGATATTTAGTAATTTTGAAAAAAGTGGCATGTGTCGATGGCTTTAAAAGACAAGGTAGAGGAGGTAGGTGAGATTTGCTGTTTGGTAGTTACTAAAGGAGGTTGCATAAACATCCTCTCTTTCACCAGAGTGAAACCTCAAAAGAACCACATTAGAAGATTAAGGATTTGGGCAGAAAAATCCATTTACATGGTGTGGTGATCTGAATGTCCATGTCCCTTTTACACTCAAACTTTGAAATCTGTATCTTTTTATTTTTAAACTTCTTTATTTTTATTGATACAGGGTCTCAGTACACTTTTTGGAGTTCTAGTGATCCTCCTATCTCAGCCTCACCAGAGCTGGGAATACAGGACTGCACTACCATGCCCGGTTTTGGGGTCAGCGTGGCATGTGGCACTGTAGATCTAACTCAGGACCTTGAGCTTGCCTGGTGGGTGCTTAGACCCCCCAAGCTGTCTCCTCAGCTCTAGGTTGAAAATTTTTCCCACCTCAAATATGGTATATTCCAGTAAAAATCACTAGCACTTCGGAGTCTGGTCTTACTTGGAAAATAAGATCTCCACACCACTAATACTGTTAAAATTAGGTCCACATGAATTTTAATCCAAATAACTTGTATATTTTTTAAAAGAGAACATTTAAACACAGAAACACACAAAAGAATAACACAATGTGAGGGCTAAGAAAGAAATTTTGGTGATGCAACCTACTTTGAGGAAATTACAAAGACTGTCTGTAAATCATCACAAATTAGCAGAGAGCCATGAAATGCATTTTGCCGTACAGCTCTATGAATTTAATAATCTTCCTGATACCTTGACATCAGACTTCTATCATCCAAAACTATGAGACGACGTCTGTTGTAAAGACAGTGCCTTGAGATGCTTTGTTAGGGCAGGCTTAGAACTCTCATACAAGCATGGTAAAGTCAAGAAAGGAGAAAAATGCACAGTGAAAATAACCAGAGATGAAAATCCTAACACAAGGAAAAAAGATATTGACAAATGTACAATTATTGGGCTGGGGAGATAGCTCCGTGGTTTAAGCGCCTGCCTGGCAAACACAAAGACTCAAGTTTGATGCAAGGTACCAAGTGTTATGCCAGCCCCGGAACCTCAGGTACACGGTGCCAGCCCGGTGCTGCACACCTGTAATCCCAGCACCTTTCCAGTTTCCTTGGCAATATACTCAGTATGGTTATGCTAGAATCAGAAAAGGCTACTCTATACGCACACGTGGCAGATTTTTACCATCTTTCTCACTTATTTTCTTTTCTCTTTTTGCTAAGACAAAATACCAGCACCAAAATTAAGGCAGGAAAGATTTTTAAAAATTAACTTAAGAGCAGCGATAGATTACCTTGTCTTGTACTCATATGTCAGAAATACTATTCCACTTTTTTCAAGAAGTATTTTAAAGACGTAAAAATCACTCTCAGCACACAGCATAATAACAAGGGTCAGCGGAGCACTGGCCCTCGCGCTGACCTGCGCCTGTTTATACCAAGAGAGAGCTGAGAATTTCGCATAGTCAGTAGGGCAGCGCTCCAGCGCTCACTGCTTCAGCACCGCGGACAGCAGCCAGGTTTTTTTTTTTTTTTTTTTNTTCCTGCTTTAGCATGAGAACATTATTCCAAGTTTTCTAATTAGAAAAATAAGTAAACCTGAATGTAGGCCCACTTCACACAAGAACCACATGGATGAGTTACCTCATTGTTCAGCTCCGTTCTGCAGCTAATCTCACTGTAGGGCAGCGGAAGTGAGAGACAGCGCGGCTTTACTTCGGTGACCTTTTCTAATTAAACTGCGCTATTTTGGTTAAATTGTCGTTTTCTTTTTTTAAATCTTCTAACTCAGTACATAAAAGTAGAGTTTCTCATCTGTTATCAAAAGTAATTTTAAGTACAACAAAGAAAACAAAATTAGGTAAAAGTAGCTAAAATACGCACAAGTCAACACGCAAATAATGGAAGACCGAAGAGGTGCAAAGGAGACTGTGAAAATCAGATTTAGCCAGAAAAAAAAAAAAAAAAACTTCTGCAATGTCACAAACTTTTGATCCCTACATTTTAGCAGTTTATTACTGTAGATATTTTATTTCTGACAGCACAAACATATTTTAGACAAATCAAAAGAGTATAAAAAACAAAATAAAATGTGTTTATTTAAAAATATATACACACATGCTCAGTGAAGAAAAGGCTATATTTAAGTAAGGGCAGAAGTGATTTGAGAATATTAGTGAATATATCAAGGAAAACAAAGGTTGTCATTAAATAAAACATGTCCCAATGACAGTCTGCCATGAGCAAGGAAGGTCTTATTTGAAATTTTAGTTATGGGAAAGAGTATACAAACACTAACTTGAGCAAAAAAAAATCACCATTATCTCCCACTTCTTGATAATAGGGCTATTTAGAATTGGAAATACAGAGGATTCAGATGATATTCATAAAAAGACATAGTCACATAAATACCTAACAGAAAAGGGAATTTGAAAAAGCAGATCCTGCCTCTGTGCCTGCACTATTCTAAATGTGTCTCAGTGAAATCTCACAACATAGACCAGTGGTCAGGCCTAGCACTGATGACAGAGGCAAAGGAAATTCTCTTTCTGGTGGAAAAAGAAATACTGGAACAATCTCTCCCCAGCAAAGGTGGCAAAGGCTTTCCCACAATAGCTTCGCATCCCAATTTTCCTTTCACTTGAAGCTCCAGTATTTAACACCGTTACAATTAATGTGCATTGTGTTTTCTGGTTGTCCAACTCTGTTCCCTAAACTATCTCTGGTACAAACTTCAGAAACTCCCAGCACATCTCTTCTTGTGTATGAAGACTTGAAGATTAAAAATTAAGTGTGGGAATCCAACATGGCTCCTAATGTGCCATGCTCCTTCCACTATAAAATGCTTCTTTCAGGCTGGGCAGATAGCTCAGTGGTCTAAGCACTTGTCTGGCAAGCACAAGGACCTTGGCTTGACCCCCAGTACTGCATGCCATGCCAGACCACACACAGTGGTACATGCCTGTAATCCCTACAGTGGGGAGGCTGAGACAGGAAGATCACTGAATCTGAGCTACATAGTGAGACCCTGTACCAAATAAATAAATAAAAGGCTTTTAAAAATAAAATAAAACAAAATGGTACTTTCTCACTTTTCTTTACTATCATTTATATGAATGCTGAATAGTGACTCAGAGATTATAGCTTATTTTACTATATATTATAAGACTTTCCTATACATTACTGGAGTAACATAGATCTTTTATAAAGAGAAGGTAAGTGAGAATATTTCAATTTATATAAATGACAACAGGATTTTAGAAAACTGGACTTAATTTTTCTAGCAAAATTTTTTCATGGACAAGTTAAAACTATGTAAATTTGGAATACAGTGAAGTTCATAGGCTAGGAGAAAGAGGCGTATACAAAAGTAAGGAGAGGTCCAAAGAGTGTCCCTAAAGCAGAGGGTACTCAAAGGAAATCCTCCAGAGTTCAAATACATTTGGAAAGAATTTAAAAGTGAATAATAAATATATAATATAGAAACAAATATTTTCTATGGTAAGAGAAAAAGAGGAGGCTGCATTGGGACTAAAATACTATTTTCAAACTTATCTTAATGACTACTTTGGAGAAAAATGAGAAATGACCAGAAAATTCAGTAGTGTTGACTACTGCTTATTTAAAATAACACTGTTCTGGTTTATGTCTAGTTGTCTCCCCAAAGCCTTATGTACTTCATGAGACAGACTTCAAGAGTTTCTGATTAACTCATGATCCACGGGGATTAGGGGCGCAAGTGTTATACCCGGGCTGGGGCTGACAGCTTGAATGCAACTCAAGGGAGACAGACTTGTTCTGATGTCAGTACAACCTATATTAATGCATTACATTTACCCATAACATTATTTTTCTATTAATAGCGTCCATTATTTTGTCAAGATATTTTGAATACTGACTATAATTTTGGTTTTCAGAGTCAACTTCCATGTTATTCAATATAATGTTAAGAGATTCATTCAAATCATGGGAAAGTTACTGCTTTATTTGAATTTGTTTTCCTTTAGAAGTACAGGGTTAAAGTTTGGAGTGTTCAGTTTTCATTTTTTCTTTTCTTTTTCTCTTCCTTTTTTTTTTTTTTTTCTTTTGTGGTGCTGGGGATTGAACTCAGGTCCCTGCACTTTTCAGGCAAGCGTTTATTCTTCTGAGCTGTCTCCCTGGCCCCTGGAGTGCTCAGCTTTCATGCCTAGTTCACCATCTGCAGTTGATTCTTCTAGTCATTTCTTTCTTTTTTTTTTTTTCCTTTTTCTCTGGATGATTCATAAATGATAGATGATACAGACGGATAGACAAAACATAACTACAGCTAATGCCACCAAGCCTCTGAGGTTTTTCCACAAGCCCTGCTGCGTGTGAGTGTCATAACCAA
>NDGN011378333.1:0-22500 GCA_002564285.1 Tympanoctomys barrerae
AAAAAAAAAAAAAAACAACAAAAAAAAACCTTATGGGCAGGGTTTCTCAAAAATAAAAGAGACGGAAAAAAGATATGAAAATGGGTGTTCAAATAATTATTTCACTTATTGATAATAGCCAAAAAGAAGAAACAACTGAAACACCCACAAATGGACAAACAAAATGATATGTACATAAACAATGAAGTATTACTAAGCTATAAAAACAAATGAAATACTAATGCTACAGTATGGATGAACTTCAAAAACATCCTAAATGAATGAAACCCAACACAAAAAGACACAGTTGACATGATTTCATTTATGTGAAATATCCAGAATTTGGAAATCAGTAAATAGAGAAAAGGCAGATTGCTAGTTTCCAGGGCTGAGTAGGATGGAATGGGTAGTTGACTTAATGGATTTGGAGTTTTTCTTGGGGAAAATGAAGATGTTTAGAACTGGATACGGGCAGCACTTGCACAACACTGTGGGTGTACTAAATGCTACAGAATTAGATACTTTGAAATGGTTGCTTTATATTATTTGGGTTTATCTCAATGAAAAAAAATTAACATGCAAGTACTAAAAATAAGCAGGGAGCCTAGTGGCATACACCTGTAATCCCAGATGTCTAGGAGGCTGGGGTAGGGGGACTTCAAATTTGAATCCAGTCTGGGCAATTAAGGGGAGGGGGTGACATGTCTCAATGGGAACAACCCCTGGTTTCAATCCCCAGGACTGTTTTTTTAAAATGTGTTTTAAAATGTTTTAAATGATTATGTGGGCGTTGATTGTTTTAGTCCCTGTTACTTTTTAAAAAATAAGTTTGAAAATTTTCATAATACAAAGCTTAAAACATTGAAAATGGTTTGAGGGCCTGAGGAGATAGCTTAGTAGAATAAGCGCTTGCCTGGCAAGCACAAGGTCCTGAGTTCAATCTTCGGCACTGGAAAAAAAAAAAAAAAAAAAACAGAAAAGAAATTGGTTTGAGTGAAGGAGCCTGGGATATGCTACTTCTTAGCCTCAGAGTAAGAAGTTGGTTTCGAGGTATGCTGAGGTCCCATGACTCTCGGATTCTTCATACCCCTTTTGCTCTCCTGTTCTCTCTTCCACCATGCAGCTCTCTTTGACTCCATGCGCAGCAACCAGGCCTCCGAGGGCCCGTTCTCCCCGCCCCGCGGTCTTCATTCACCCCCTTTGCAGCTCCAGCAGCGTTCTGAGAAGCCTCCATGGTGTAAGTAAACTTTCTGTACCTGCCAAGACAAAGACCAAGAGAGATGGAGGGATTAGTGGATGAGGAACCTGTCACATGAAGAGAAAAAGATGAGAGCTGTAGACTAGGAGTGACTATTTGGGAAGCTGTCTCACCTTCTGTTCCCAAGATACAGGGAACTTGTTCTTATTGTCCTTCCCCTCTGCCAGTGGAGCTTACACTCTCTCTCTCACAGGAGAGCTCCTCAGAGGCGGTGCCCCAGAGCAAACACGGGGAGAAGAGGATAGAGATGTCCCTTTCCTCAGATCCCCTTTTGGTCTTGCTATAACTTTGATAAAGGTAATGAGGAGGTACCGTAGATATACAGGAAAACTTGGAGCAGGAAGCTGGAATTTGCTCATTTTTCTTTCTTTGTCTTTTTGAGACAGGGTCTCAGTATGCAGTATAAGCTGCCATTGAGCTCACTTTGCAGCCCAGTCTGGTCTCAGACCCACAACAATCATCCTGCCTTAGCTTCCCTAATGCTGGGATTACAGGCATGTGCCACCACGCCCAGTGAATTTGCTCATTTCTGTATGTCCCCTATCTCAAGTTATCGAAATTTATTGAATAATGTCACAGACATTCCTTTTGGTAACAGTGTGAGCAGTGGAGCCACAGGAAGTTCTTGGGGTAACTGCAGAGAGGGGGATGCCAGTGCTAATAAAAGGGGATACCGGCCAAGGCACCAGAGATGGCTCAGTAGAATAAGCGCTTCCCTGGCAAGCGCAAGGGCCTGAGTTCAGGCCCCATTCCCGGGGAAAAAGAAAAAATCATCAGAAAGGGAAAACTCCTTTCCTTATCATCCTACCTCTAGGGAATAACTGAAACCAAACATGCCTTTCACTATTTCACTCAAAAAGCCTGACAGAAATATTTCTAGGGGTTGGGGAGATAGCTCAGTTGAATAAGCACTTCCCTGGCAAGTGCAAGGGCCTGAGTTCAATCCCTGGCTCTAAAAAAAAAAAAGAAAAGAAAAGAAAAAGAAAAAGAAAGAAAGATTTCTATTTAAAAAAAAAAACAGAAAGAAAGAAAGATTTCTATTTCAGCATTAGTATTCTTTTTTTTTCTTTTGTTTTTTAATGTATTTAATACAGGGTCCACAGGGTCTCATTATACAGATCAGACTCATAGTGATCCTCCTGTTGGGATTACAGTCACGAGACACCACACCCAGTCTCAGTCGCTGTCTCAGCATGCCCTGGGGGCAGGGCCAGCAGGACATGGTGGGGATCGAACCCCTGTCCCAGCAAGCATTAGTATTAACAGTTGTAGAATTTTGCCCTTTGGACACTCTATAGGAAGGAGAAACTTTCCTCCCTAGCCTAAGATCTCAGTGCCTCAGACTCTATTTTATTTTATTTTTTTGGCAGAACCAGGGATTGAACTCAGGCCCTTGCGCTTGCCAGGCAAGCATTTACTCTACTGAGCTATCTCCCTGGCCCTGAAACTTTCCTCCCTGACACAGGAGTTCCTCTGCTGAATTTCAGGTTATCTGTCATTCACCTTGCAATTGTCCCCTTTTCCTCTCTCCTGAAGTGTTTGTAGAAAATGTTCTCCATCTTCTGTTTCTGACTGACGTCTTTGATTTACCTGAATCCGTCACTACCTGTGTAGAAAGGCCACTCCTAATACTTGGCAAAATCTTGGCTTACACCTTTGCTTCTTTCTTTCTTTCTTTCTTTCTTTTTTTTTTTTTCTTTCTAGTATCAGACCTTCATTAATAAACATCTTTTTGGGAGTTTCTGTCCTTACCAGAAACAGGCTCCATATCTTTAGAACATGGCACAGCCCAAAACCATGTTCCTCTTTGTTTTCTGTTTGAAGTGTACCTCCTCTGTCCCTTCACAGAAGAGAGATAACTATTATATCTTGGACTCAGCAACTGAGTGAATATTTGCAGGCTCAGGCTTGGAAATATTTTGATGACAGTATAGTCAGGTGTTTACTGTTTTTGAATCTATCATTATTGATACAGTAGTACTTTAATATATAGTTGCAATATTGTTGGTGAATATAATGGTTGGAAAGGAAAAAATTAGTTTGAGATTGTGATTGGAATCTGCCCACAGTATAATTGAAGACTCTAAGGTCTTTATAATACTAGTTTAGTTTAGAAATTAGTTTTTATATTTTTATATGTATACAATATATACAGTTCTGTAACATTATATGTCCCAAGATGTAGTATCTTAACCTTGTATCTATGGATGGGCTTCAGGAAAGTATGTGAGCTCTAGTGATCATATGTAAAGATGAATATGAACAGTTGCAAACATAAACCTTTCTTGGATGACAATTCATGCCTTTCTCTAGTGCCTTGGAGGGGTCAGCAACTCCCAGAAAGGCTAAGAACTTCGGCCAGCCAGGCACGGTGGTGCTGGCCTGTAATTTTAGCTCCTCAAAAGGCTGAGAGAAGAGGATTGCAAGTTTGAGAGCAGCTTGCCCAACTTAGCAAGATCCTGCCTCAAAATAAACTAAAAAAGACTAAGGATGTAGCTCAGTGGTAGAGTGCTCCCTAGCATACATGAGGCCCAGGACTGTAAAAATAAAAAAATAAACACATACACACACACACACACACACACACACTACACAAAAATCTTGCTATGGGCTGGGGAGGTAGCTTGGTGGTCTAGGCATCTGCCTGGCAAGTGCAAGGACCTAGGTTCTATCCCCAGTACTACATGCTGTGCCAGCTACAAAACCAGGTGTGGTGGTGCTCACCTCTAATTCCAGCACTGGGGAGGCTGAGACAGGAGGATCATTATGAATCTGGGCTGTGCAGTGAGACCCTGTACTAAATAAACAAACAAACAAACAAACTGCCTCTTCCTGATGCCATGATGTCTTGCATCTTTGCAAAAACCATTTGCTTTCCTACTGTTCTGACTTACAGGGTTTTTTCTACGTTTTCTTGCTTTCTTGTCTGTTGGGATACTCTGCCCAAGTAAGCATTGCTTACTTTTAACAATGATTCCAATGAGTCTAACACAAGGTGGGAGTGTTTCCAAAATGATATTGTTCTCATCCTCTCCCTTCTCCCTACCATGCCTTTACACCAGCTATAGAAATGGAATTTCTAGAGATGAAACCTGGAAGTTTGGGTTTAAAAACTTTTTTCACAGTTTCTCTATATAACCTAACAATGAACCATTGGACTAACATGTTTATACACATCTGAGGTAGGAATGAAAAGCTATGGAATCTGGAGTCAGGCACGAGGGTATCTATGAAATAACCAGATGAAATGGGTCTCATTACTCTCCTGAAGTTGTAGATTGGCCTTATTTCTGTTTCTGTCTCAGTTACTTTTCTGTTGTGGCTGGGACAAAATACCAGGCACCCAAAGTTAAGGAAGGAAAGGTCTGTTTGTTTGTTTATTTATAGGAAAGGTTTATTTAGCTCACAGTTAGTGGAGGTTTCAGTCCATACTCAGCTGCCTCCAAGGCAGAGCGGCACACGGCAGAGGGCAGCATTCCTGGCTGTAGGAAACAGCAAAGCAGCAAAGCAAAAGGGAGGAGTAGCAGCAACAGTGCCAGCAGAGGGCAAGTCTGTCTCCCATATGTTGCATTCAAGCTCTCCACCCCAGGCGGGTATAGCACTCATACCCATAATCCCAGCACTGGATCATGAATTAATCATAAGCTCTAGAAGTCCGCCCCATAATTGCATGAGGCTTTGGGGACACAACTAGACAAACCATAACACTATAGCAGGGTCACAGTTTCTGAGCTGGGAAGTCTTAGCAGTCTCTGCCAAACTGAGGAAGCAGTCAGACATCTCCCCAAAACATGAGTGGCACAGACCATTCATCCTAGCATTTGAACTCTATGCATAGGGTAAAGCCAACTCTTCCGGTGCCTGACTTGGTCTCTTGACTTTGCTTTACAGATAGCAGTGGCCCTTCCAGTACTGTGTCCAGTGCTGGTCCTTCCTCCCCTACCACTGTGGATGGGAACTCCCATTTTGGCTTCAGTGACCAGCCCTCACTGCATGCCCATGTGACTGACGAGAACCAAGGACTTGAGCTGCTCCAGGAGCCCCCTGGAAGTAGAACACAAGAGCTCCCCACAGGAGGGCAGCAAGTGCTTTTTGAACCAAACCAATCCCTGCAGGAGGAGTCACCTGTGGAAACCAGCAAGCCAGAGGGCCAGGAGATTGCTGAGGTCAGCCTGCCATGTCAGGAGAACCATGACTCTGTTAACCATACATGCCAGCCATGCCAGGCCAATCAACTGTGCCAGGAAGCCTCTGAGGAAATTTGGCAGCTTTGCCAGGAGAACCCTGAAGAAGTCAGCCAGCTAAGCCAAGGGAGGCCTGTGGAGGCTGGCCTGCTGGTCCATGGGTTCCCTGTAGGGGTTGGGAGCCTGGTCCAGGAAACTCTTGTAGAGGTTGACAGGCCAAACCAAGAGATCCCCAAAGAGTGCAGCCAACCATGCCAGGAGTTCTCTGTAGAGGTTGGCAGGTTGGCTCAAGAGGCTTCTTTGGTCAGCCTGTCCTCTCAAGAAATCCCTGAGGTTAATAAAAAGTCCCAAGAGCTCCCTGGCAAAGTTGATTTGGAGGCCCAGGAAGTCCCTGAGGAGGTTAGTCAGCAGTCTTGGGTGGTCCCTGAGCTGATCAATAAGCTGCCTATAGAGGATATCCCCCAAGCTCAGTATCTGCAGAGTGACCCGGGCCCTCAAAGCCAGTCTCCAGCCCATGACCAGCACTTACCCCTTTCACCAGAAACATGTAATCAACCATTTTCTCATTAGTGGTGTCACACTTTACCAGCCATTTGTGCCAGTAGCCTTTTCTGTTGGCTCTCAGCAGCCAGAGAGAGGAGTAGCCTGCCACAGAGGTATCTGTGAAAGCAGGCCTCTTGGCATGAAGCAAACACTTGTGCCAGGGCTGCATGTGGGGAAAGTTAGTTTCATGTTCAAAACAGCCTTTGGCTCCTTGTTTAGCCGTTAGACTGGAATGGGATTTTCTTGGGGTAGTTGATCTATCAATACCTAACCTACTCTGAGCACTGCAGGAAATTCCAGATTGTTAAAGGAAATGGCTAAAATGCTAAAGACCAGCAAAGGACCAGTAGGGGCCAACAAGTGTGAAAAGGGACTCCATGGTCTTTATACAGGAAAACATCTATCACATCTCAATGTACCCTTTAAATCATGCATGCCAGGGGCAGGGAGACTCTGGTCTTTACTAGCAATCCTCAGGCAGAACCAAGATGACCATCTGAAATGTCTGGAAAATAGTTTCCTTCCCAAACAAATGTCTGTCATAGCCACTACTCTTAGACTGAGCTTACGGGTGTCTCCTCATTATCTCCAGGTGCCCTCTGTGCCCCATTTCTGCTCCTCTGAGCAATTGCTCTAGAGAAAAGTAGGTATTAGTGTGCTGAGCAGTTTCAGAGTGACTCCTGGCGACACTCTGAAGCTAGGCCCTCTTTGCTGTGGGGCTTTTTGGCCTGGGAGATGCTGTCATAGACAGAATCAGGTTCTATTTTAAGAGATTAGCAGAGATCAACATTATGAAGATGAGAATATATTTCTATAGTTTGCAAGGGACAAGGCACAGACTGGCCAAAGACCAAACACTCCAGGCTCCCCAAGAAAATTGTTTCATATCATGCGTCTTTAGGACCAGATGTGATTCTGAAGCTTTTCCCAAAGATCTGGGGATAGAAGTGGGGGTGGGTAGAAGGGATAATGCAGTTATTAGAGTTGGGGGCCGGAACATTTTGAGTGCTCAATAAATATGAAACAATCAGAATGGTGGTGGTAGTGATGATGTTCTTGTGAATTTTAGAATGAATATGACTGTGACTCCATTGCATCTGTAACTAAATCTGAATCAGTCAGAAACTGTCATAGTTTAACAGAAATGGGATGTAACACTACAGAGATCTGCCATCTCTGAAGATCCCTGTAGTAGTCAGTCCACCATTCCAAATGTCTTTAATAAGTAGAGTGCAGGGTAGTTGGAGTGGAAAGAGATTTAAGCCTCGTGAGGTACCAGCAGGCACCTAGCTTCTCACCAAATCCTTGGAATTAAGTCAGGAGTCCATATGAGAGGTAACACCCTCTTTCAACCCCGTTGATGTCCTTAGACAGGGAGAGCCTGAATGATGGGAAGACTAGACTGTTGCCCTCCTGGTATGTGTAACCTGCTTGTAACCTGTCCATTTCTGACCTACCTGGGATGCCAGAGGGGCTCAAATCTTTATTCCATGGGGGCAGAAAATGCTGAAGGGCCCTTACTTTGGGGAAAATATTCACAGTGACTGCACAATGAGGCTGTGTTCTCAACCTCAACAGGCTTGGAACCTCTCGCCCCTCTTTCCTTTTTACTCCCCTGTCCACAGTGTCAGATCCTGGTTATTTGGTCCACAGCTGTACAGAAACTACATTCCAAGGAGATTCCCCACCCCTGAAGCTCCTCGTCCTGTCCTCAGGCATTCCACCCATTTTCAGAAATGATTCTATCTCCGCATCTGCTTCTTCACCCCCCCTGACTCTCCCCTGGGTCAAGGAACTGCTTCTAGGGGTTAAAAGAATCTTTCAAGATAAATGATGATATTGGGTGAAACAGAGAGGTGGAAGTCAGAACCCGGCGCCTTGTAATGTATGGAGTCCACAAAAGCCCAGGCAGCACCACACCACGCGGTCCGCAATGAACTTGGTTTATTGTTAGACTCAGCAGCTTTGTCACAGCGGCTGGGAACAATAGCAGGAGTGTAGGGAGAAGCAGAGCACAGCAGCACAGGGAGGGGGAGCTAGGAAGGACACAAGGTGGGCTCACTTGGTGGCCCACTTACTCAGCAGGGAAAGTGAACCCCAGGTTGCTTTCATGTCACACTGTAGGCATTAAGCTCTAGCTCAGCTTTGTCTCCTTGTCCCTTCCTCTCATTTTCCCAAGTCCTCTGGCCTGGTCTCCACCTCCCAGGTCCTCTGTCCAAGAGTTTGGGTTTGGAGAGGCAGCCCGCATTCCCATTTCAGCTGCAGGATGGCATAGTGGAATGTTGGGGGAGTCACACATGGCTGGGGTGTCAGATGTTGGGATGTCAGGCAGTGGCTTATTTTTAACCCATTACACACCAGGCTACAGCAGATGACCACATGCAGAGAAGCCAAGCAGGGGATGAGAAGGGGCTGGGGTCACTGGCATGGGATAGGTGAAAACGTCAAAGGGTCAGGGAGCATGGAAGGATCCTGGAGTTGGGGCTGGGCTCTCTTTGCCCTTTCATGCCACCCAGTAGACCTGGTGTGGGCCCAGCCCTAGGATGCGGATGGTGTGAAGCAGTGGCTGGGAGGTAAGTTCCTTTGTCCTCTCACCAGTCTGTTGGTCTAAAGAGCTTCAAGTTTTGGATTGAGACATTCAGATACTGAGGGAAGCAGGACAGCATAGCAGCGGTGTACCCCCAGGCCCTGGTGGGTGAGGAGATGGCAGATGGAGGAAAGTGTGCAGCTCTGGGTACCTCACTGACAGTAGCCTACTCCCAGGTGACATAAATTAGCGTCAGGAATCCTTCCTGGGATTAAATAGACATAAGGAGGTTCCTGGGGTTGGGGGTACAGTCTCCTTCCACAAGAGGAGGCTGCCCTCTGAGACCCATCCTCATGCCCCATCCAATACCAGTATCTGACAGTGCTGTGTGAGGGCAGCACTTGGGGTCCTTGGGTATGAGATGACCTCTTATCCTCAGTACTTTCCCTTGTCCTCTCTCTTACTACTTTCAGTTTTGAGACCTGTCAGGAATGGATGAGGGGAGATCAATACCTTCCATTTAGCCCAGCCCAAGTCCCCACAAGACGTCCCCCTAATCCTAGCTCCATCTCCCTCAACCCCGGAGGACACAGCAGTAGCCATTCTCTAGAGGAGCTGGGGGAGTGGATCCTTGGGAAGGGAGGGTAGTTCTTTCAGAACTCGATCTTGCAGGCTGGGAAGGATTCATCCTGCATGACCACAGTGCTGCTGCTAGCCAGGACCAAGACGTTCAGCTGCTGCTGCTGCTCATGAGTCTGCTGGTACCACTCACGGGTCACCTCCGTGTCATGAGTAGGGATCAGAGTCACCTGGGAAGGAAATGAGACATCAGAGGTGAGGGTGTGAGTGGAAGGGGAGAGGGAGGGGCTCTTTTTATTTATGACAGCACCCTACTGTACACTGAGCGCTCTGGCCAGAGCACTCTGGTGCTACTCACCTGAAGATTCTCTCCCCACTGGGCCTTGCCCTCCAGCAGGGCATCCAGCACTGCCCGGCTTGGCTCGCCATTGGCAGGGTCATTCCCACTGACTACGTAGTAGGATGCACGCACACGACGGAAGAAGTCAAGGTCAGCAGTCTTACCACTGCAATGATTCGGGATATAGGCGAGATCCACATATACAGGGGGGCCAGAGCCACCCTTGGCCCCCAAGGCCACTGTGGAGATAAGCCAGGAGACATTGTGGAGGAAAAGCAGGAAGCTTGGGCACCTTCCCCCCTCTCCCACTGCTGGAGCTTTCAGACCAGTCCACACTCAGCCCCAACCCACCCTTCTGCTCTCCACAATACTCACTGGGTCCTGCCTTGAGTCCATTGACAAGGCCTTTAGGCATGGGGCTGTGTCCATCCTTTTCCTCTGCTGGGGTAGCCTGGCTTGGAGTGCTGCGTGGTCGGGGTGGAGCCCGGGATACTCGATCTACAGGCCCTTTACCAGGGGTGGGGGACCGTTTTCCCCGAAGATCCAGACGCCGCACAGGGGATGCTGGTTTGGCCCGGCCTGGTGCCCTGCGCCCCACTCGCCCCTGCATCTTCTCCTTCTCCCGTAGTCTCTCTGCCCTCCCAGACTCTGAGCTGAGTCCCTCAGGGTCAGCCATGCACACATCAGGGCGGGGAGGGGATGGGTGAGGGTCTGGCTGAGGGATGGGTGGTGGGTCATGGCCAGGCCTGGGATGGTGAGTTCCACTGATCCCCCCAGCTTTGTCCACAGGCAAGAAGTCCCCATCTTCATCAGAGTCGAGGGCTGCCTCCGCTGTGATGGACGGACACTCCTCAGTTTCTGGTGGGACGTCAGAATCTGACTGTGAGGAGCCTGAGTCACTGACTGATGTCGGAGGAGTTTCATCAGCCACAGGGTATGGGCCCCCTGTGGGCCCTGGACCCCCTGTGCGGCGCCGTCCCCCTCTTCCTACCAGCCGAGCTTCTTCAGTGGATAGGTCACTGTCGTCTGTGAGTGGTGGCAGAGGTGGGTTCAGGAAGGATGGAGAGAGCTCCCCACAGTGGGGCCGGGGCTCAGCAGCACAACCCTGAGGCCCAGGCTCAGCCTCAGGAGAGATGTTGTGGGGTGGGCCCCCAGGTCCCCCTGCAGAACACAAAAGCTGCTCCGAAGAGAGCAGTGTGTCAGGCCGGGCACTTCTCTCAGCTCCCTCAGGCCAGGCCCCTTGTTCCCAAGCAGGGCAGGCTCCAGCCTCTTCCTTCTCAGTCTTGGCTGTGGCAGGGCCAGGGGGATTTGGACTGGTTTCAGTTGAGCCATTGGCCGCATGATCCCCAGAGAGGCCCTGCAAGGGGCTTGGCTTCTTGGTGGTATCCCCCGAGCACTCCAGGCTGCAGGGCAGGGAGCTACCATCCATGTCTCCAGGAAGGGCTGGAACTGGGGCCAAGTCCAGTGAAGCCAGGGGCACTGGGTTCAAAGGCGTGAGGTCCCAGAGGCTAGGGGCAGGTGGTTCCATTCCTGGCTCCAGTTCTTCAGACTTGTGTTCTGCAGCCCCCAGGCCTGGAGGGCAGCGCTCAGCCACACTTAAAATCACTGGGGTTGTAGCCTCAGAGGAGGAGCCTTCAGACAGGACTGGAGAGGCAGGTCTTGGCAGGCTGGAGAGGAGGGGAGCCCCAGGGGAGCTGGGGGATGGGAGCTGGGGCAAGGAGGAGTCCAGGCTGGGGGCCTTGGTCACTTCCAAATACTCATCATGCCGGGCTCTGGTTGGAGGTCCCGGGGCCAGAGCCAGAGCTCGGTCCCCAGAGAAGGCAAGTGAGCCACAGGGTGCTGAGCGGGGTTCAGCTGGGGAGGGCAGCTGAGGGGGAGCAGGCTGCAATGAGGAAAAGCCAAAGGCTGAGGCAGGAAAGTCTAGGCTTGGTCGAGCAGAGCCCAAGTGCAAGTCCAAGGAAGGGCTTGTGTGTGCCTGAGTTTCAGGCCACAGTGTGGGGGCCCCCCCAGGGGTGGAGGAAGGGGGACTTGGGGACTGAGCCTCTTTCTCTGGCTGTTCCCGAGCCCCCTTCTCCAACTCTGAATCACTTGCACTATCATCCCAGTGATGCCGGCCTGCTTCTTTGGGAGAGGGTGTTCTTCGATCTGGACTACAGCTTAGGGCATTACCACTAAAAGGGGGGCTCGGGCCTTTGCTCACGGGGATCGGAGCACGAGGGGGCACAGCAGGTGGGGTGAGGTTGTCCTCCACACTTGGCCTGAGCTCAGGCTCCTGCCTGGGGGGCACCATGGGTCCTGTCAAGGCTGCATAGCTAAAGGCTGAAGTGTCAGGTTGGAGGCTTGTGGAGGAGCCAGGAGAGGACAGCTCTTTCTCTACAGGCACATTTTGGCCGGTGGCCTCCCCCTTGCTGGAGAGGCATGGGGGCCAATCCCCAGCTGCCCCAAATGGAGGCTCCCTGGTGGGGCACGCAGGGCCAAGGCTGGTCAGCATCATCTGCTCATAGATGTCCGCATATTGGAAGCTTCTCTCCTCAGGGTAGGGTGTGGGCTCTCTCTGCTCTGACTCTGTCTGCTCTGTGTCCCTCTTGGTGTGGCTCTCACTGGCCTCAGGTACCTTAGAGCTGCAGGGGCTGCTGTCAGGAGCCTCAGCCCCACCTCCTTCTTCCCCTGCCCCTTCAGCCTTGCGGTAGTCCTTCCCCAGTGGAGAGTATGGCCCGCCTTCCAACTCAGCAGCGCCCTCCTGCACTGCAGCCACCACACTGTCATACTCTGCAGTGCCCCAGGAGAAGGGCGCAGGCGTGTGAGGCTCTGGGGCAGGTGTGGGGGGAGCTGGAACCGGGGAGAGGGGTACTGGGGGTAGGGGTCTGTCCTTAGGCACCCATGGTGGAATGTCAGCCAGCCAGGAGGGAGCAGTAGGTTCACTCCTCATGGGTGGCATAGGCTTCATCTCAGGACTAGGGCTTTCTTGTCTGGGGGTAGGAGGACCCCGCTGTTCCACCATCTCAGGCGGGGAGGATGGAGGGGAGATGATCTCAAAGGGAGAGCGGGTCAGCTTGTCTTCTTCCTCAGGGGGCAGCCCAACTGGTGACTCAGCAAGCCACCGTTCCACTTCCAGTCCCTTCTGTGGTGGGGGCTCCTGCAAATCCTTGAAGTCTGAAGCCCATGGGCTCTGGGCTGTGTGCTGCTGTGGGAGCACTTCTGGTTCCTCCAGTCCTTCACAGAGGAAAGTGCTCTCTCGTTCCTCGGGGTATCGTGTGTGGGCCCCCTGGCTGGCCAGCTCGTGAGGGAACCAGACCTTTCTCTCACAGCTCAGCTCCTTCCAGTATGTGTCTTGTTGCAGAGCTACATCTTCTCTGTCCCTCCAGTATCTGACCTCCTGCTCAGGAGACGTCTCCTCCCATGCAGGGATGGGTCCCTTGTGTTCTCCAGCTGGCCTCCCTCGGGATGGAGGGGCCTGCCACTCCTGGACCACATCCCTCTCCTTCCAGAACTTCTCTTCCTGCTCTCTGCCCTCATCCTCCACAGGTCTGTCTCCCAGTCCCAGAGCTCTGGTCTCCAGCAAATCTGCTTCCTTCTGTCCCACAGTTGTGACACTTTCTGGAGCTTTTTTGTCTACAGTGGTCTCTTTTGGTTTCCCACTTTTATCTTCCTGCTCAAAGCTCTCCTGCCCCTGAGTTTTGTACTTTTCTTCTATCACCTCATCTTTCTGTTCAGCAGCTGTACTCTTTGGTTCTACAGCTTCATCCTTTTTCCCTAAGGCCCAGTACTTCTGTTCTAAGGCCTGATCTTTCATTTTTAACACCTCATCTCTCTGTTCCTGGGCCTTGTCTTCCTGTTCAGGGGTTTTGCTTGTCTGTTCTAGGGCTTTGCCTTTTGTTTCAGGAACCTTGTCCTCTAAGGTCTTCTCTTTATGTTCAAAGTCTTGCACTTTTGGCTCTAAGGCTTTGTCTTCCTCTTCTGCAATCTTGTCCTTCTGTCCCAAGACCTTGTCTTTTTGTTCTAAAGTGCTGTGTTTTTGTTCTTTGTCTTTTGGCTCCAGAACTTGGTCCTTTTGTCCCAGAGGTGTGGCCTTGTCTTTTTCTTCTGGAAGCCTGTCCTTTTGCTCCAGAACTTTGTCTTTTTGTGCCAAGTCTTTGTCTTTTTCTCCCAAGGTCTTGTCCTTTTGCTCTAGGGCTGTGGCCTTCTCATCTGAGATCATGTCCTTCTGGTCCAGGACTTTGTCTTTTTGTTCTTTGTCTTGTAATTCCAAGGCCTTCTTCTGTTCTAGGCCTGTATCCTTTTGGTCCAAGTTTATACCTTTTTGTTCTAAAACTATATCCTCTGATGTCACAACCTTATTCTTTTCCTCCAGAGCATCTTTATGATCTACAGCTGTATCCTTCTCCTCTACAATACTCTTCTGCTGCAGAGTTTTGTCTTTCTGCTGTAAGATGTCCTCCTTTGTCTCAGGTTCCTTGTCCTCCTGCTCAGGGCTTCTGTCTTGCAACCCTGGAACCCTATCTTCCCACTCCTTGGCAATGTCTTCCATGGCAGGGCTTGGCAAAGACTCAGGACTCTTAGTGAGGAAGCTACTGGGTGTCAGAATGTGTTCACCAGGGCTTGTGATCACCTTGGGTGAACACTTCCCATCTCCAGACAGGGAAGAGTGAGGGGAGCCAGCAGGTAGCTTCCTGTCAGGGCTCTTGGCTGTGATGTCTGCCTGTGCAGAGTACCCAGTGACCCTGTCTATGGGAGGTGACACTGTAGCTTCATAGGGCTCTGGAGCAGACAAAGGAGCTAGGTGGCGAGAGACATCCTCAGCCTGCATCAGAAGCCCTTTTTCTTCCTTTCCAAGGCTTAGTTCCCCAAACTGGAGGGTACCAAGGCTTTCTGGAGAGAGCTGCTTTGAAGAGATATCCAGAGAAGTTTCCTTGCTGGGACTCTCTTCTGAGACAGAAAGAGACTGGGTATCTTCTGTCGATATCTCAGGCCATAGGTCTTTATGTAGGTGCTGCTCTGTCAGGCCACAGGGTGACCTGGGAGTGGCTTCTTGTTTGGCAGTGTCTGGGGAAACTACACTGAGGACAGAGAGGGACTCTGCATCATCAGGGGAGAGGCTTTGGTCAGGAATTTGGAGCACCTCATCTTTCTGAGATTGGCCAGGCTCTTCGAGTGATGTCCTCAATTCCCTGGGAAGGGCTTCTGTTCCCTGAATTGGGCCTGGGAACCCAATTCCCACCTCCGTGGTCTCTCCTGCCTCCATTGTCTGAAAGACTATTGCTTTGTCTTGTTCTGGCAACAGCTGAATGGTGCAGCCTGTATGTCCCCCAGCAATGCTGATGGGTGATTTCTGGGCTTGAGGACTCCTGGGAGGAGCCTCCTTTTCTTCCTTCTCTAGTGAGCCCTCTTCAGGCCCTGGGGTGACTGTCTCCTTTGCAGCATATTCCTTGCTCATATCTGGTGTGTGCTTAGCATCTCGCCAAGAGTCTTCTTGAAAATCTTGGGGCTCAGATTTGTCTTCTATTGGGGACTGATGAAAGGGTGTGTGGGTGGCACTGGGGGGGCCAGATGGTGGAGGGGAGGCCATCTTCACCGTGCTGTCATCTGGGCTAAGGCACCGCTCCTCTGCTTCTCCAAGGATGGCTTCCCCTGGTTGTATAGCATGCCCAGGGGCAATGAACACAGTGGTTCCATATTGACCACCAAGTTTCTCAGATGCTTCCACATTTGCCCTTTCCTTTTCCTCTTCCACGGCTTTCTCCCCAGTTGAACGTCTCCCTATGACCTCTCCTCTTTTCTCTGATTCTCCAGTTACAGAGAAGTCCTCACAGGGAGGTGATTTGAAGCCCTTGTCTTCTTCTAGTGAGGAGGTGGGCGAGATGGTTCCCGCCGATGGCACGTAGTCCAATCCCTGAGTGGCTTCAGTGCGGGAGGAGGGGATGCTTGTGACTGTGTCAAGCAGCAGGGAGCTCTTGCCTGTTTCCTCTGTCTGGGGAGCTGTGAGTGATGCCACAGACTGGTCCTCAGCCACTGAGGTGGCAAAGGAGGAAAGTTTGTCACATTCAGTGATTGAAGTAGCAGAAGACACATGTTCTTCTTCAGCCAGAGGGGCGGCCACTATGTTGGGGGGGTAGGTGAGTTCTGTCTCTGGTGCTCCATAGCCTTTGCTTGAGGTGGCAGGAACAGCACCATCTGCAGGCTGGTTGGCATCAAAGGGAACAGGACCTTCAGGCCCAGGAAGGTCATATGTACCTTCAGGGCATCTGGGTGGAGCAGGGCGTTCCTCTGGTTCTTCGTGGATCTCCTCATCTGAGATGGTCTGCTCAGTCTCTGAGTAGCCAGGGATTGTCTCATCCTGGATATAAGAGACATGTTCAGTGGCCCCAGCAGGTGTGGCCAGGCTGCTTAGGAACGACGAGGTCTCCTTCTCAGGGGCCTTGCCATGGAGTCCCAGTTCCCTGCCCCCAAGAGCATCCCTACCCTTTGGGATGACCTTCAAGGCTTCCTGCATATGTTTTTGATAAAAACCCTCAGCCTTTGTGTCTTCCTCTTCCTCTTCTTCTGAAGGGTGCACCTCCTCCATTTCTTCTAACTCAGCCTTTTCTATCACATCCTCCTTTACCTCAGGTTCACTTTCCTCCCTGGCTTCTGCTCTCTCTGGGAGCCTCTCTGCTTCCCTCTGCTTCTTTTCCTCCCAAGTTTCTTTTTCCTCCTCAGTTTCAGCCCCACTGTCTGGGCCTCTATCCTTGCTGCTTTGTTCCTTAGCTACGGTGGGGATGACTTCTTTCTCCTTCATGACATGCTCTTCCTGTGCTATGCTTGGGGGTCCCTCTTCTGTCCTATCAAGAGGGACTGGTTTGTCTCCTAGTCCTGTGTCCCTTTGTTCCCTCTCCTCACGCTTCATCTCCTCATAATCCAGTGTGAGGTCTTCTGGAGAGGAGAGGGCCAGCTCCCTGTGTCCACTGACAGGTGGGGGTGGCACAGTGCCCTTCTGAGCTGGGGGTGTCCGAGGCTCAGAAGATAGCTCCTTCTCCCCCCGGGCAGTACGGCTCTTGTCCACTTTGATTCTTCCAGGGGCCTTCGCTTTGTAGAGGGTTTTACGTACCTCTGGGGTAAAGGGCTTCAGGTCTGGTTTGGAAATTTTCTTGACCTCGAGTTTGGTGTCTTTCCTCTTCTCCTCTTTCTTGGTATCTTTCTTCTCCTCTTTCCTTCCTTCATCCTTCTTGAGTTCTTTCCTCTCCTTCTTGATCTCTTTTTTCTCCTTATCTTTTTTCTCATCCAGCTTTGATATCTTTTCTTTCAGGTGCTTCTTTCCTACCTTGTCTTTGATCAACTTTCGTTTCTCTGCTTTCAGTGCCTCGCTGGACTCTGTCCTCACCCTCTCAGGCTTGGCAGGCTTCTCTAGGGGCTTCTCAGGTGGCTCTTTTGCTTTTTTCTCTGTCCTGGCTAACTCCTTGGCCAACTCCGAGCGGGCCTCCTTGGCTCCCTCTTCTGCCACTTCCTCCCGCTTGGCCAGCTTGCTCACTACTGTCTTGGTAGCAGCTTTGAGGCTCTCCTTGCTGTCAGTCCGCTGTTTGATTTTGCTGGGTTTCAAGTTGGCAGGCACTGCCCCAGCAGCCAGGTCTTTCTGTGTGGCTACAGGGTAGCGCAAGAAGTCTAGATGCCGGAGCTTTTCCAGGCCCTCTAAGATCTTGTTCTGGGGAGCATTTCCTGGAAAAAGCACACGCACAATCTTCTCAGTGGGGTTGGCTGGCAGCCAGACTACCAGGGCAGTGATAGAGGTCAGGTAGGGCACTGAGATCTCAGCCTCCTTCCCATTGGCCAGCACAATGCCCGTCTTAGCTTTACTATTGCCTGCCCACTTCTGCATAAGAAACTGCATCTCCTTGCTGTCCTTGACGGGGTTGAGGACATACATGTCCAGCCGGCCCACGCCCATTTTGTGGAAGAGGGTCAGCGGCTCAATGGTGTTGCTGACCACACGGTAGAGAGGCTCAGCCTGGATGCCCAGGCGGTTTAGGTGCTGAAGAGTGAGGCAGGCCTCCTCAATGCTGCGCTTGGCCTTCCGGGAGGCATCAGGCAGCCGCAGCTTGTCGGGCACGTTGAAGAAGACCACACCAAGTTCAGGGGAGATGAGGTTCTTCACCCAGTCACTGTAGCTGCTGGAGCCCTGGGACTGCTCCTCCTCTAACTCTGCCACTTTGCGCTGCAGGAGTCCATTGATGCCTGGCAGGTTGTCTGCCCCAATGTGCGTGAGCAGCACCGAGTCAATGCGGTCTAGGTGCCGCACCAGCTTCCAAAAGCAGGACTTGCGATCAGAACCCCCATCCACCAGGATGTTGAATCCATTGACAGCAAAGAGGGCAGAGTCCCCACGGCCACCTGGGAAGATGTAGCAGCAAGGCTTGGAGAGCTTGAGGAAGCCCCCTGAGGTGGGGGGTTCAAGCAGGTCAAAAGGAGATGGCACATCCACAGTCTCAGAGACGTACTCAGAGAACTCAGCCACGCCATCCATGGTGGGTAGTGTGGGCTCAGGGTTCAGCCGGAGATTCAGGGTCTCTTGGGAACTGGACAAGCCCAGGTGGCTCCAATCACCCTCCCCTATGCAGGACACAGTGAGAAGAGCCTGGATCCCAGGGTCTCTGTTGCTGAACAACTGGGAAATCTAGAGGAATGGGAGATAGAAGCTGATCAGGTCACAGGGGTTGTCTTAGCCTGACTCAGACTCAGCACTCAGCCCCTAATGTCACCTCTGTCCAAGATGGACTTTTCCTTTCCTATCAGGGTCCCCAAGATCAAGCAATATGAGACTTTCCCTTCCTTGGATTCCTCCTACAGCTCCAGCCCTATCCCCTTCCTTCCAGACCCTAAGCTGTTGATTGAACTTACCTCTGGGTTGTGAAGGACCTGGACAAAGTCTTGATAGGAATAGGTACCACTCTGCAGGATGAGGTCTCCCCCAGGCTCTAGACTTTGCCCACTTAAGATGAGTAGTTTGTGAGCCGATGGGTTGCTAAGGAGATGGTGAACCTGGAGTGGAAGGAGGGAAGTGATTACAGATCTGGGGAGCCCAGGGAGAGGCACTGACATTCCTTACCACAAGGACATGCTCCCCGCTGGTCCCCACAAGTGCCTCCAGAGCCAGTCTGGATGGCAGAGGTTTCTTGGCTTTCAAGTAGCAGCACTGGCAAGGGCTGGTCACAGCACATGCAGCCAGGAACAGGCCCTGGCCTTACCTCAGAGCTGATGCTGTCTGCACTGGGGTTTACCAGGATGACGGTCTCTAGGGTGTCACTGTGGTGGCAGAGGGTCCTCTGGCCTGAGAGAGAGATGTAGGAACTTGTATTGAATACAGTAGGTATTGACTAAAGTGGAGCAGCTTTTGTAGGGCAGGAGAGGAAACAAGATACGATTGGAAAATGGGATTTAGGGAAGAGAGAAGCCTCAATATCTTCAGACCCTGCCACCTCAGATACTGGCAGATAAGGTCTGAGGACTGGGTTCTGTAGCCTTTTTCCTTCAGGGTTTTCCTCTGCCCTTCCCTATATTAGCTGGCTTTGCCCTCCCTTCATCCGCCACACCCTCTGATGCCCACGCCCCACCCCTCTTTCCAGAACTCTGTGCCTCACAGGCCCTGTTGACAAGAAGCTTTTGTCCCTGTGGAGCACTGGGCTCCTGGTGCTGCCTGGGGATGGGGAGCTCAGCTGGAGAGGGCTGCAGCCTTACTGAGCCTTCCACACTAGCTTGCCTTTGCCCTGGACTTTCTGCCAGCAGAATACCTAAGAATAAGGAGATGGGAACTTTGGGGACGTGTCTACAGACTCCCCATCTGTCTTCCCAAATCCCATCAAGGCCAAAATGCCTGCTCCAAATGACTCAGAGACACCTGCATTATCTCTGTCTCTTGTGGTTTTCCAATTCAAAGAGCTGACACAGGGCTCTCGGTCATGGGTCCATTCTCTGGCTCCTCAGTGGCCAAGTGGCACCTACACACATGCATACTGTTGCTGCCCAGCTCCTTTCCCCCTGCACCTTCATGTTTCAGGCTCCAGAGAGGCTTGGTTTACCACTCCACAACCCACTCCTGTGAACAGTTTCTATTTCTTCCCTCTTATGGGCCTTCTACAATGGAGATGGGGAGTGAGGGATTCATAAACAAGAAACACATAAGGAAGGAGACCCTCAGGGTGTTCCTTAGGCCACAGAGAAAAAGACATCCCCCAGCTTCCTATTGACTGTCCTTCTCCAGACTCACAGAAACATCAAGACACAGATAAAGAAACTGATGGGGCAGACAGAGGTGCTGAGGAGGTATGCTACTGTCCTGGCTCTACCCCCACCAACCCCTTCCCACCTGCAGCCATGTGAGAGTTAACCTTCTAAGCAGAGAACCCAACAGATGGGTTATCTGGAGGAGTCTGTGGGGAGAGTTCATAACCTGTTCCCCAGCTCACTCCTGTGGCCCAACTGTCTTTTCTTTCTGGGGCTCAGAAAGAAGGACCTGGATCCAGAGGCTTTATTCAGAGGAAGAGCTACAGGGCCAGGATCACGCAGATTTGTCAATACAGAGGGATGCAGCTGTGGGGAAGCAAAGTCTGTGATGGTGTCAGAAGCTTAAGTCCCACACAGGATGTACTGGGCCCAAGAGAGGTCCAAGGGTTTTTGTCTATGGACTTGGGCATTAGGGAATCTTTGAGGTCAGTTAGAGGGTGACAGCCACATCAGAGGCAAGCAGAGGCAGGGCTTGGGCAAATCAAACCAGCTGCCAGCCTCAAATAGTTCATTTTAGAGGGAGCAAGAGCTCCCCCTCACAAACAAGGTGACAGTCTTGAGCTTGGTGAGGCTTGATAGCTATGGTTCAAACTAATTTGCCTTCTATCTACCACCCCCACAGCCTTACAGTCAGGACTTCTCTGATGCCAGTCTGTCCTGGCACAGGACCCCACCTATGTTCCTAGCCCTATCCCTGGGGAGCATTTCTGACTTACAGCACATGGTTTATATCCTGCACCCCTCTCAGGCCTGGGGGAAAGCCCTGTTTCTCCAGCACCTTGATTTGTTGTCCCTTTTTCTTTGGAGAGGGGTCTGTCTTGGGGCAGGGGGGCTCTCCTCAGCCAGGAGTGGGGCTCTGGCGGGTAGCAGGGAGCGGAGGCCAAGCAGGCAGGAGGGCAGGTGTCTCTGCAGTGAGGCAGAAGGGAGGGGGCGCCCGGGCAGCTGCAGTGTGCCGCAGTGTGTGAGTGTGTGTGAGTGTGCGCGCTGAGCTCAGCCTCCAGCTCCGCCCCCACCCCCCACCCCAGCATGACAAGTCATTTTCTTGGCTGCCTCTGCATGGGGGGTGGGGATGGGGGGAAGTGGAGAGGAAGAAACCGGCTCCTCTGTTCCAGAGCCCCCATCTTGGGAAGAAGAACGGAGATGAGGTGGGGGTGGGGCCAGCTGGCCTGGGAATGTGGGGCAGCTGCTGGCAGGGAGCGCTCTGTCTCCGGAGTGGCCTCAGGGGGGCTAGAAAGGGGCCTTGGAGCCCCAGTCTCAGGCTGGCCACGGAGACTAGGGTGGCAGAGCCCATGCAAACCGGCTGGATGGTGAGGAGGCGCATGCCATGTCCGGATGACCTCTCCTTCCTTCTTCTCCATAGTGTTCCCCACCTTCCCTTACTTGGCAAAAACTCACTGCCCCATCACCCCGACACCGAGCAGCTGAGCAATCTACCGGCTGACACCCAGAGACCCTCCCATTAGTTGCATTCCCATAATACCCCCGTCTCAGAATCTCCTGCCTCTCACCAAAAACAGAGCCCCCAAACTCCGCCGAGCCCCTGGCTGTCTGGCAAGGCCACAGAAACACGCGGGTGCTACCCAGGCCACGTCTTCCACCCCCGCCCAGCTGGAGTGGCGGCCTGTCACAGCGCCCCTGGCCTCCTCCAGAGTCCGGGTCTTGGCCGACCCCAGCCAGTCATGCTCATTTTTTCTCTTCATTTTCCAGCCTGCCCACCCTGCATGGCCAGCACCAGACACACCAAATCGCCATGTACTGGCTCCCTTCCTGGGACCCCATCCCACCGCCCCTCCACAGCACCCTCACCCTGCCATGCCAAGCCCTTCAGTCAGTTCTCACCCTGGGGTGTGAGAGGGAACCCCTCATGGAGGCGGCCACTCCGGCCTCAGCCGGCAGCTTCAGGAAAGAGTCTGCGGCACTTGGGGTGGGGTGGGGTGGGGGGGCTTGATGGGAGGGCGGCACCAGGGCGGGGAGGAGGGCTGGTCCCTGACGAGGCACCGGAGACTTAACCGTTTCTTTGCCTTGCAATGTCAGTGCTTTAGGGCATCTGCTTGGCCTTGGGGCTTTAGGTGTTGTCTAGCAGTTCAAAGAGCCAGGCTGATCTCCCGTGGCCCACACTACCCTTCTCCCAACCCTGCTTAGTTAAGAAACATTCTTTTAACATCAGTGGAAAGACCAAAGCCTTGCACTAGGGCTCAGAGTAGGGATGGAACAGCTCTGCGGAAACCATCTGCTGCCTCCCCCTCAGATGGACCCAGGGAGTGACCTTCAGTCCCTGCAAGGGCAGGAGACAAAGGGGGAGGGGGGCAAAGGGAGGGTGGAGTGGGGGATGGGACACATGCCCAACTGAGCCTTCTTCTAAACCAGGGCTATAGAAACAAAGGCAGGCAGAAATCCAGCTCACTTGGTGGTGGTGGGGGGGGGAGTTTGAAATTGTTAAGTACACACAGTCCTTAACCACGGGGTGGGATACAGGGACCCTGGGAACTATTGTGGGGGCCTGTCCTAAGCAGCACAGCACAGCAACTATGTAGCCACTGACCCTGGGATTCTTAGGCTTGGGAAGTAGGGTCTAAAGGGATGGGGAACTTCCAGCCTTTCAATGAAGGAGTTAACAAGGACTGCCAGGAATCACCAGGACCTCAGTTTCAAGGTTTCTTACTAGGGGTGAATTATTAATGTAGTATATAGTGCCATTTGGATTAAATAGCAATCTTGACCCTTTGTATCTACCTCAATCACAGACAGTGAAGTATGGCAGAACTCACAAGAAGGACCTGACCTGGGCAGCTCTAGCACTCACTCCCAGTGGGTGTGCCTCCAGCTCTCCAACTCTGAA
>NDGN011378351.1:0-11037 GCA_002564285.1 Tympanoctomys barrerae
TTTTTTTTTTGGAACCGGGGATTGAACTCAGGCCCTTGCATTTGATGGCAATATATCTGGGTTTCTGAAAAACATGTGTAGTGTCAGGTGGCCAACAGGGTATACAGCTGGAGTTTAAACTCAGATCTGGCTGTTTGTGAAATTTGTTATCTAGGTAAATGTTTTAATCTTCATATTTTTGACACTTTTGTGAAGGCTTAATGTGTCATCTTTTTTCTGCCTTTTCCCCTGCTTTCAAACAAAATTTGTCTTATCCTTAACAGATAAGGCTAGCCCATTCTTTTTGTGCATGTATCACATTATATTGAATCAGTTTATTATGACTAGAGCTCCTTAGGGTCATACACCCTTTCCAAGTCCTTTTTGCCTGCACAGAATTTAACATAATGACTTTTGTGAGAAATGGGATTTACTGGGAATCTGAATTGCTTGGAGCAACTATTAGTAACAAGTAGCATATCCAAGCCTAGGTCTAGGGAGATAAAGACTTGTGTGAGAAGTGAAGTCTCACAGCCTTTCAAATACAGTTAGTGCTTGATAATTGCTAATATTAAATGATCGTCATTCTTAGAGATGTGATTTAATGATATTAGTCTTTTGATTTAAATAACTTTTTGAGAACAGCTTCACTTTTGAATTTTTAAGGAATTAACAGTAGTGTTCTCCCATAGATGTTGTGGTCTCAGCATCGAATCTCCCTCGGTGCTATGCGTTGGCCTCACACTGTCGTTTCATATTCTCAAAGTCCATGGCTAATGCCAGTTTAAGAATTCTTGGCTCAGTTTGACACTAGTAATTTTATACCTCTTAGGAAAACCTGAAACCCTAGTATTCTATATTTATATATTATTTATATTTATTATTATTTATATATATTTCTTACTAAGTACTCTAGTTAATTTTATGCACATATGGTAAGATGTGTGAAATTATCAATGATTTTTTTAAAGGAATTATCTATTCCTTTGGACTTGAAAATTTTATTTTATTTTATTTTTTACTTTTTTTATTTTAAGAACCGGGGTTTGAACTTAGGCCCTTGCACCTGCCAGGCAAGCGGTTATTCTACTGAGCCATCTCCCCAGCCCCTAAAATTTTATATAGGGCTGGTATTTATACAACATTTAAAACAGGCGGAAAACACATTTTAAGAGCTGTGGCATAACAATGTGAAAGTCTTAAGAGGCATTGCTTTACCTGTGAATTTTATTATGTATTTACAGAGTAATATTTCAAACCAATTTACCTCTTACGGCTAAATCTTCTGAGATATACAGTGTCATTTCTTTGGAGAAATAGTCTGATAGTATTTGATTTCTGTTTGTTTACACAGAAACTGCTATAACATTTTATTTGGATGTAAACCTCTTTCTTTTTTTTTTAATGTATTTGGTACAGGGTCTCAACATGCAGCTTGGGCTCCTGGTGATCATTCCTGTTTTCAGCCTCCCAAGACCTGGGATTGAGAGCATGTGCCCCTGGGCTCACTGAGTCAGTCACAGAGCACGTGGGGTCTCTGTGCCTGACTCAGTGAGCCCAGGGGTGAGGGCGTGCAGCATGTTGTGCTGGGATCAGACCCTAGTCCCTGAGCTTGCCTAAGCAGGTGCTTAGTCCACTTAGCTGTCTCATGGGGCCTGTTAACCAAAATTTTTAAAAAAGGGATAATAATACATTAAACAGTTATCAATTTGGTTATTTCTTGAATGAGGTCTCATTACTACTATTAGAACTGTTATCTAAGAACATTTGCATTTCTATAATATACAATATTTTATAAATTTAAAGAAATTGTAAAACAAAAAAGAAATTGTAGATCAAATCATTTCCTTTATAAAGAAAAAGCAAAAGGAAAAACAGAACCCAAGTAAATTCAGACTTAAGATGTTGAAAGATCTGAAGAAAGATCTGGCTGATGGAAAGCCTGTACTATATTCTGGATCTTTAAATATTTTGGCCATTATCAAGTATTTGTTAATATACCAAACCTATAGAAAAGAATAGAAGTCACCAAAAATGCTAAATAAAATAATTTCATCCTCTTACGTCTTTATATTTTATTCTGTACATTTGTTGTTGCTATTGTGTCCTGCAAAAGAAAGTTTTGTGTGGTTTTATTTTTCAGCAGAAAAATAATTGCTTCAAGGTGTGACTAGGTGAGTTCTCACAGGGCTGAAGATTGTAGAGGTCTACTTACAGTAACAAAGGATGTGGCAGACCTGGAAGGACTCGGTAGCAGGAACAGTTTTTAAGAATCCAAGACTCTTTCCTGGCTGGAATTGAGTCCAAGCATGTCTTTGATGTGTGATTACGCTGAGCCTATTATGCTGTGTCCTGAGAAAATGTGGCCAACTGAATTGATTACACTTGGGCTAAATGCTCACCCCTGTGTATCAGCAGCACGAGCGCTGGGTTTCTGTGAGTAAACTTGGGAATGCCAATAGGATGCCTGGTTCCACAGCCAGAGGATGTACTAGGGTTGCCATGTGTATCCACCTACTGCAGCTCATGAGCAAGATTGTATTTTTCCAGAAAACTCCCTTCTTCTGCATCCAGTATAATCAGCTCTTTCTATTTAATTTATCCAATATTTTCAAGTTGTGGATTATCAGGTATACAGACTAAGAATATTTTAAGTTTTTTGTTTAGGCTTTATCTCTAGTAGCATTTTCATTACTCCCCATGAAGGGCCTGTAGTGCTCATCACTGCCCATGAATGGTCAGAGGAAAAAAGACAAGGAGAATTCAAATGTAAAATAATATTTCTTTCTATATTTTATGTGCAACATGTGCTGCTCACGGTGAATAGAAATGTGTAATAGCTGTGATTTGTTGCTTACCTACTGCTTCCAAGTATTGGGTTTAAAGTAACACATAGGCATGAAATGTTTGAGGTCAGAATTTTGGGTTTATGGAAGTAATCAAGATGTAGTGGAGCATGGTGTTTGTGGTACTGTGGGGTGTGGAGTGAGATTCCATGGGTGCAGGTTCTGAGTGTGATACTTGCTAACTATGTGACTTTACTCAAGTTACTTACTGTCTCTTTGTTTTCCTCATCCCAAAAGAGTGGATATAATAAGATCCATTTCATAGGAGTGACTAGGAAAATTAAGACACATAATGTATAACAAGACATTTTAAACATGAGACCTGGTATTTAGTAAGTTAATAATCTTATCTATAATTACTTGTATTAACTGTTGTTGACTGTAGTCCCCTTCCTTTTTGTCTTTTTAAGAGCCTTTTTCTTGAGGGAAAAAGTACTACCAAATAGAGGAAATAGGAAGATAACTAAATAACTAGACCTTAAAACAATATGATGCTGTAAACCCTGTTGTCTTAGTTACTTTTTACATGTTGCTAGGATAGGACAAATACCTGACACTCAAAGTGAAGAAAGGAAAGTTCTATTTAGCTCATAGCTAAATTTGTGGAGGTTTCAGTTCATACTCTCCTGGCTCCAAGGCAAAAGACAGCAGCTCCTGGTGGCAGAAAACAGTGAAGAGCAGAGGAGGAGCAGCAGCTGCTGTGTCCATCAAGCCTCTCCTCTCCCTTCTATGCTGACTGCGAAGACGGCACCCCATTGCGAAGATTGTAGCTCCTCCAAAGTGGTGCAGCTGCGAAGATCAAGCTCCCCCGAAGACTAAGGCTTGTCCAAGGAAGTGGGCAGATTAAGCTCCCCCGAAGACTGCTACTTGTCCAAGGAAGCGGGCAGGGCGGCCAGGCAACCTTCTTCAACTCCTTTATATTCACTTTTTGTGTTGAGTCACTCTGGGACTGCCCATGTCCCTACGGTGGAACCAATTAAACCCCAGGGCAGGCCCAATAGCGCTCTAGGGTAGAACCAGTCGCACCCCAGGTTGGGCCCTGCCCACCTTCAGAGCAGGGGTGGTGGATAGGAGGGTCATGCCCTGAACTGCCAGAGCTGATTCAGCCAAACTGACACAATGTATCAACTACCACACCAGTGAAATAAAAACAAATTGAAGACTGTTAGTCCAGAAATACTTATAAATCTCTATGTCCTGTTGTGTTTGCACTGTGAGGGTTTTTCATATTCTTACAACAATTTTGAAGTTATTATTAAAATAATTTATAAGACATTGTTATTTCCTTATTCTCTGTTCCAATGTAATATGAACACACAGAAGGAGATGTACAACACACAGATAGTTACGAAGCATAGTCAGAGAAACAGCCAGGAGTCTATCCCCTCCTGACACACACCTGGGTCAGCTGTGCTTCCCTCCCCTCCTGGAGAGGCTGAATTTTGTGTTTATTATTCATCCCCTCCCCTGTCTTTTTCCTTCAGCATTCTTTTCGGAAAATTATCTGTACTTTTTTTACAGCCAGGCTTATGTAGTGTTGATATTTTGCTCCATTTGTTTCTACTCTCTCTCCACATAGGTATGTGTATGTGTATACATATCCTGAGAAGATGAATATATTTAGAAATGAATATATAGACTATGAATATAGAGAATAAAGAAGTATAGACAAAGAAAATATGAATATGTGTTTTATTTACTTTTTTTGTGTGCAGGGAATCCAACTCCAGACCTCATGCTTTCCAGACAGGTGCTGGTGCCACTGAGCTAAATCCTCAGCCCTTTATTTACTCTTTTGAAAGTATGTTCTAGTTATTATTGTTTTCCCTTACCTCTGGATATTTCAGTGTGCGTTTAGTTTTATATTGCCAAAGTATACTTTCCCACATCAGTAAATTCAATAGTGTTTAATGGCATTATCTTACAGCATTCATATTTGAATTTTGTCAGTATGTCTACACTTGATCTTAGCCAAAAGGCTGAGAAGCAATTTGTTATTTTTATTTTTATTTATTTTAATTTTTTCCATAATTTTGAGAGACAAATAGCAATGAGACAGCTTCAAATCAAATTGGTATGACAGTTTCAATAAGTAACACATTGCATACTCTCTTCCTTGTGGTAAGAAGCAATTTGTCAGTGTATCTAATATGTACTTTATAGAAATTAGCTCATTCTTTCTAGTACAAGATCCTGTATAACATTATATATTATGTGTAAGGTTTTATATATATATATATCCTATATAATATTTTATATTGTGTGGTTCCTTAGTGTTTTTTAATCTCTAATGTGTAACACTTCCTCAACCAGCTTTTTTTGCCTTTTATGCTATCAATATATTTGAAGAATAAGCCTCTCTCATTTTTTAAAATAGATTGTTTTTCATTTGATGTTTGATTCCTCATGATTTAGATTAAAATTTTGCATATCTAGCTAGGACACTATATACGTAAGTGATGTTTTCCAGTGTATTGAATCTACACCTGGTCAAAGTGTTGTCCTCATTTTCCATTTTATAGATATTATTTACTCCTCGCTATTAATGAGAAATGTGTGGGGAAATATTTTAAGACAGTAAGTATGTTCTGCTGCTAAGAGAAAATGTTCCTTTTGACTTAAGGTCTATTAATAATTTGTATCTGGATCAGGCATTTTTATCCAAAATGATGCAATTTGAGATCAGGTTCCAAAATGATGTAGTACCAATGCTTCATTTTTACCAGTCCATTCTCAATACTATGTGCTCTGTTTTTTTGTTTGTTTGTTTGTTTTAGTTTTTAGTTTTTAGTTTTTTGCAGAACCAGGGATTGAACTCAGGCCCTTGCACTTGCCAGGCAAGCGCTTATTCTATTGAATCATCTCCCCAGCCTGATACGGTGTGCTTTAAAACTTCCCTTCTCTTCCTTTTCTATTGATTTTCTCCGTTTTGTTCCCCAGTTGTTTATAATTCTGAGTGCATGTGACACACATTATCACTCTGAGCATTTTCCTCTTTTCTGGCATAACAAGCTGCTGCAGGCCAATGATGTACCTGCTGTACCCAGCCGTTGAGTCAGCTATTTCTCTGTTTCTTTTTAGAGAGAGTGGCATTAAAAACCAAGATCTGAGTGCTGTGTTCCTTGTCCCTGGGGGTTCACTAAATTGTGGTTTTTAAACAGTTGGTGAATGTTTCTTTCATCCTGAAGGAAGTTTTCATTACTTACTGAGTTTCTCTTTCAAGTCAAAAATGCCTACTTCAGAATCTGTGAAGTTTAATTTTCTTTGGCTTATGTATAGTCTTTTGCATATTTATCCTGGTATTCCTGATGTGAATGTCAGGACTGGCTGCTGTGTTTTCCAGAATCCAGTAACTGCTCTAGTGTGGCATGAAACAAGCAGCGGTAGGAGGTTAGCAGTGATGTCTTTCAGAGGCAGATGAAATAAAGCATTATGATGAGGCGCCATCAGAAAGGATAAGTGTGAAAATATTTTTCAAGCAATGAAATATTCATGTTGGCAGATTGGGTTTCAGAACCTGAAGAGTTTGAAATAACCACTTATACCTTCTACATCTTTCATAAAGTACAGGAAACTAAGGAAATACATTATTGTATAAAGGACATTCCAGGATATTAATGTGATCCTGAATAAAATTTGAGAAGTATAGCACCAGAAAGGTTAAGACCTTCTCACGTAAAGTTTGTCCTATTTCCTAAGATGCTTCCAACTATTTTTGAGTTTTAACCACTAACCATTTTGCTGTAATGGGTGTAGTTTGAATAAGAATGTGTAATTACATATATGTTTATAATTTATGTATATTTCAATATGTCTATATTCCATAATTTGATCCCATGTATCTAATAGTATCTTGAAGCTACTATTTCATTAATATAGACAGTGTGACAAATTATATAATTTATCAAAGCCACAGAGCTATGTTCTCAGTGTACGCTCTGTCTAGTTTCTCAAAATAGAAGTGGGGTAGATTACTTCAAAATCAAAAGCAATATGAAAACCTAGAAAAGGTAAGGACCAAAATCATGTCCAGTGTCTATGTCTATCCAATATCTATATCTAAAATAAGGACCAAAATATACATATTGGAAAATAGGAAGGAAATATTTAAATGAGAAGGGGAACAAAGAGAAGGGAAAGAGAAGGAAAACAGAAAAAAGAACAGAAAGAAAAAAGGAAACAAAATTTTGTGGCTAAAGAGCGGAAGGGGGCTTAAAGGAAAGGTAAGGGGTTGGGGACAGAAAGAATAATCATAATATTTTATCTTCAGGTACAGTTTCCTGATGATAAATGTGATTATCATATATATCTAAAACGTACCAATAAAATCAATTTAAAAGGGCCAGCCAAATAGCTCAGTGGACTAAAAACACCTGCTTAGGCAGACACAGGGACCTGGGTTTGATCCCTGGTATGGTGTGCCAGCCCTACCCCTCGGGCATGCTGAGACAGGGATTGAGACTGGGCATGGTGGTGTACATCTGTAATCCCAGTGCTTGGGAGGCTGAAAACAGCAGGATCACTATGAGTCTGATCAGTGTAGTGAAGCTTTCAGTGTAGACCCTATGCTAAATACACTGAAAAAAGAATCAATTTAAATACTGTGAATTTGAGGCAGGCTCTTGGTAAGTGGCTGTACCTCACGGACAAGCTTAAGCTGTGTATTTCTGCCTCAGCCTCCTGCAGTGCTGGAGTCACTGGTATGCACCATCACACTTAACAAGTTGAGTCTTAATATTGCCAGATTTGTGTTGCTAGCTTTGTTAGTCTCAGCAGATAACTATCTACATAAAAATATAAAAAATTTGGCTATAAAATAGTAAGTGCTGGGGATTATAATGACAATAAGCTTTGTTTATTGTGCCTGTGGATGGGTTGGGGGACATGGGTGGGAGTCATCAATAAAAGTTTCCTGGAAGAAAAGATGATTGAGTTGAGCCTCGAAGGATAGGGAAGAATTAGCTGGGTGATAAATAGGGCCAGGATATCCCAGAAGGGACAGCATGATGGACGGTCGATAGAGACATAAAACTACTGGGTAGGTGCAGGGAACGAGGAAAAACAATTATAGGAGGCAGTGGGAGGTGGTTAGATGAGACTAGAAAGGTTAAGGAGCGAGCAGATAAAAATTTCCACACATACTTGTATCTTATTTTGAGGTTAGAGATGCCTTAAAGGCTTTAAACAGGGAAGGCTTTAATCAGGTTTGCAGTGGCTAAGCAGATGGATTGGGGGGTGGGAAGAATGTAGGTGGCTAGGACCGCTAGAATGACACTCTGGAAGTCTAGGATGATATGAGACACGTGATTTTTCATTCCCATCTTATGGTCTTGGGAAATAAACTGGCCAGTGCTAGTAAGATGGATGGAAGTGGCAGCATGTGGCTGCCCAATTTTTATGATCAGAAAAGGAAGAAAGGGTTAGGGGAGACAGCTCCGTGGTCTAAGTGCCTGCCTGGCAAGCGCACGGACCGGGATTTGATCCCGGGTACCGCAACCTGGGTGTGCTGTGCCAGCCACTAAAACCTGGTGTGGTGGCACATGCCTGTCATGTGAGTGCCGGGGAGGCTGAGAAAGGAGGATCACTACAGGTCTGAGTCTAAGCTGCATAGTGAGACCCTGTACCAAATGAATAAATAAAATATTTAAAAATACTTTTTTGCTTTTGCAAAAAACGTAGGGGTCGCAGGTTCTATCCTTGGCCTCCCGTTCTGGCCCCACTCCTGGGGTATGCTGAGACAGCGATTGAGACTGGGCATGGTGGTACACCTGTAGTCCCAGTGCTTAGGATGCTGAAAACAGGAGGATCACTATTGGTCCAATCTGTGTTTGAGACCGTGTAGACCCTCTACTAAATACAAAAAAAAGAAATATATATATATATATATATTATATATATACTATATATACAATACTATATATATATATACAAAATATATATACAATACTATATATAGATACACAATGATATATATATATATATATATATATATATATTTACAAGTAGGGAATGTTATTTCTTCACGAGACATAAATGTTTTGCATCTTAGATTTTTAAAATTATTTCTCCTCTTCTTGGGTCAATGATTCTCATGCTTTCATCAGCATAAGAATCAAATCACTTGGGATTCTGTTGCATTCAGATTCTGATTCATTGAGTTTAGGGTTGGACCCTAAGTTTTGCATTTCTGACATGGTTACAGATATTTTCTTCTGTTGTCCCAAGGATCATACTTTATGCGACTGTTTATCATTAAATGTGTATTTGAGTAGACTAAGCAATGCCCAATAGGTAAGTAAAGTTCAGTCGTGCTGTGTTCAATGACTGACATGTAGGCCAGAAATCTGAGGTGGGAAAACTTAGCTAGGTAGTTGGAGGCAGCAACCAATACACTTCTATCCCAGATGGACTAAAAAGGGAAAGAAAAAGGAAGTGTCCCTATGGTGAAGAGCTCCAGTCTGAGAATTTGAGGCAGGCTTTCAAAATGTCTTTGCTGCCACTGCTTTTCCACATCAGTCTCCAGATCTCTAGTTTCTTAAGCTTTCTAAGTGCAGATAGTTACCAGGGCTCTCCAGTGAATTTCCAGGCCTTCCACCTTGGATGGCCACTGTGTCTTTCATCCCTCCTGTTCTGAAGCTTTCAGCTTCTTGGGCTGTGAGGCTCCTCGACCCTCTAGCTTTGCAGCATGCAGGGGCCCCTATGGGCTTTCCTGCCTCTGATCCCGAATGCTTACCCAGCAAATCCCCTGCATAACCACACAGGTATTTTCTATTTGTTCTGTTTCCCTAGAAAATTCTAGCTAATACAAGCGGTGAAGAATGACAACTTATTTTAAGTATTGTGATGATTGTAAGATGAGTAAGAGTTTTATAAATATAGGGATGAATTGTTACATTTGCTTTCACTGAATAAGGCTTTTGTGTGTGTGTGTGTGTGTGTGTGTGTGAGAGAGAGAGAGAGAGAGATAGAGAGAGAGATATGCAAACTAAGGAAGATGGAAAGGATAGTATGTTCTACAGGAGCTTCAGAGTAATACAAGATTACTTTTTGAGAGACACACAGTTAATCCTGAAGAACACAATTTCTCACTGTTCAATAATTTTAGTCTTTAGTTTTTAGTATATTCCCTAACATTTGTCCATCAACATGAGTACTATGGTGCATGCCTTTAATCTCCACTACTGGGAAGGTTGAGACAGCTGGGCGGGAAGTTCCAGGACAGCTTGGTCACGTTAGAGAAGCCCTGTCTCAAAATAAGCCAGTGAAAAAGGGGATGTAACTCAGTGGCGGGGAATGTCTAATATGTGTGAAACCCTGGGTTCAACCCCCAATGCCACCACAAAACTCTCCAAAGTTTTTTTTTTTTTGTGCCACCCCTTTCAGTTGCCTTTTTTTCTCATATTACAAGTAGAAAGGCAAACTCTCCAACTGACCCTAAGCTTATCATACGTGGTACATTTCTCTAGGTTGGAGAACTCTCCTTGTATGAAGCAGTAGATAAATTAGTATATTTGTATGGTTGTTTAAAGGCGAATGACCATAACACTCAGTAACAAATAGTTTTTTAACTCCGATGGTTTCCCATTTTCTGATTTCGACACATTTGAAGGAAATTAATTATCAGCTGACAGATTCTGAGAACATGTGCTTTGTGGAAACCAAGTGGTTTTGAAGAATTGAGTAATGTTGCTATAATGAAACTCCCGTGTCAGAGAACAAGGTGTTTTAGTATTTACTACGAAAAAAAGAAAATAAAAAAATAGAAAATTGATGTGAAATATTGTCTCATACTAGGAATAAATAATATTTAGAAACCTATGAACTACTTTAAAAAAGAAAAAAATAGCCCTACCCATTTGATTCAGAATTGTATTTCTAACATACTTTTTGATTTGAACATTTTATTTTTAGGAAATAGGACAAAATTTTTAAATTCAGGCCTAAGAATCTCAGATATATCTATTGTATTTACTGCAGAGAAATATGATAGGGTGGTCAGTTAAAGGCTTTCAGAAATAGAAACTGTTGGGTTAGGGTAAAATTTTATGAGAAAGTGAGTGGAAATGAGTTAAGCAAAAATGTGAACATGTGAACTTTCTATTTATTATTATATTTTAAAATGGATGCTGGTATTTGTCAAATTACTATGAACTTTAGATTTCCTCAGTTGTTATTTATTTATTTATTTATTTATTTATTTATTTATTTATTT
>NDGN011378363.1:0-12866 GCA_002564285.1 Tympanoctomys barrerae
ATATTCAACGATCAGTTTTCAAATATCATTGAGGTGACTCCCTCTTTAGGTTTGCTTCCCAATTAGATTTCTTTAGTCACAAGGTATCTCAGTGGTTTGATGACCACCAGCCAGAACACCTCAGGCACCAGGGCTCTCTGCGGGACACTAACCAAAAGTCTGGATGGCAAATTTTGTGGCTCTGAGTTTTATTGATTCTGGTTCCAATTAAAGCCATGGCAAATTGTTTTAGCTCCGGCCAGTGGGTGGTTCTGGTTATGCAATTACCAATGCCCTAGATTGTTCACCAATCAATTAGACCCCAAATTTACTGGTACTTGATCCTGTAATTGTTGGTATTTGAAAAATAAAAATTGCAGCATGGTTGTTAAGCAGTTCCATAAATGAAAACCATATTTGTCAAATGAGCTCTAACCCAGGAAACTCAGCAAGGGGACCCATGTGTGTCTGGGTCTCAAGCTGCCGAGCATCCTCACATGAAGAAGTGGAGTGTGTGGCATCTTCCAAAGGGAACTGGATCCACCCGGAAAGCACGAAGATTCTCTTAGTCTTTCCAGAACGTGTTTTCCTAACCAGAGCTCCCGGGACAACTCATTGTGAAGTTGACATTATGTGAAAGTCTGTATATGATTAAATGTCAGAGTAAATCCCTTAAAATCATATTCTTGGCTGATTTGGTGGTAATCATGAACGTCCATGGTGTTCTGATAAAATCTCTGTTTCTTTGTTTAAGCTGCAAGTATTTAATTAACTTAATGCCATTCTCAAGTAAAAAACAAATTTCAAAAGCTATCCATAGATGATGATTTTAGGAGAAGATTGCATATCGAGGCCATAAAGGCCACAATGCATTGTTGGTGAGTTTTTCCTTTTCTGTTGTCTTCATACTCAGGGGCGAAAACTGCACTGCTGTCTCCTTATCCTTCAATGTTTGTTCAGTGAATAGCAGTGTCCAAGAACAGAGAGCCTCACATAGATAGTACCATTAGTGGGAATCAAAAGAGTTTCTTAGGGCTGGCCAAATAGCTCAGGGGTTTAAAGCACCTGCAAGAAGGCACAGGGGCTGGGGGTTCAATCCCTGGGCCTGCTGTGCCGGCCCCACCCCCGGGGCTCGCTGAGATGGCAATTGAGACTGGGTGTGGTGGCGCGCACCTGTAATCCCAGCTCTTGGGAGGCTGTAAACAGGCGGATCACTATGAGTCCGATCTAGTAGTGAGACCCTGAACACCATGTAGAGCCTTCCCTAAAATACTAAATAAATAAATGAAGAGTTTCTTATGCAGGAATACTGCTTCTATTTGAGAAAATCTGAGAATATGATAGTTCTAAAAATGAAAACACACCCTTGGAGACTTTTTGAGAGTTAACTTTTAAAAGGAGTAGACAAAGAATATTTGTAATAAGCACTATTGAAAAAATACCCTTAGCTAGGAATGCTGGCCTTAAGTGTCGTCCCCTCCTATTTCTGGGAGTTCCTTAGTATTTAGGGTGCTCAGGATCACTCTGTCCCCTATTGACAAAACCTGATTTTAGGAAAAGATCTTGTGAAATCCTTCTCTTGGGTGCAAATAGCTGAACTATTATCCACTAACTTATTTTTTAAGTGAAAGAAAAGGTTTAATGGGCTGTAATAGTTTTCCTATCTACTTTTTCATAAAAGCCAATACTATACACCAAGGTGATATATTTATAATGGTAGAATTAAAGATCTTAGTCAGAGAATGAAAGGAGATAATTTTATGGAAGAAATACTTTCTTGCAGAATTAGGCTGGTCATCTTCACATTTTTTTTAAGGACTAAAAATTGATCACCCACTAGTATTCTGGCCCTACTACATGTAAAAACAGCTACTACAAACAAAGTGAGGCGATGCCTGTCATCAAAATAAAGTATCTAACAGAACTGAGAATTTCACTCTACAAAGCTCTCCACTGCTTTCATGAGATCAACATTATTGTACTAGGTAATCCAGTGCTAGTTTCTATTTTTAAAGGGGCAAAATTTCATTGTTTTTGCCTTTGTTGAATGCATTCTGCATTCATGCTGCTGAGAAGATTTTCTTTGATTATAAGTATTTGTGCTATGTTTTACAATAAGCTTTGGACTCTGTTGTCATTAATATGCCCATTAAATCATTACTTTTTGGAAATCTAAATGTCTTTTACATTTTTTTAGAATGGTGTTTAGGAACATATTCCAGGCTTTTTTACTTTCCCATGCCTCTCTAAATTACTTATATCTAAAGAGTTTAATATCTTCTCATTATATATCTGATTTACTTTCAGATATATTCAGAAATATTTGTGTTACCATGTTGGCCTTTGAATACTGTGAGCTGGTTCTATCCTGGCCATTTCTCCTCTATGCCTTGCACATACATTGAGCTGTAGCCATGCAAATTACCTGCCATAAATTTTGTTTCAGATTCAAAATTCCCAATAGGAAAGTAATCATATTCCTAGCCTTTTCCAGACTTACCAAAAGGAATGCAAGGCTCAGGTTAGGTCAACAACAAAGTCGAGGTCAACTGTGGGGCAGTAACGTAGGAAAGAACCTAACCAGCTCAAATATTAAAATCGTCAGTGTTTAGACAGACGTGATCCATCACCTCAGGTACTTGTGCACTTAATGTATTTTGTTAATAGACTCTGAGACTCCCATTATCTGCTTTTTCCTTTCACTTAAGAGTGGAATTTCTTTGTCCTTAAAACACTGTATCTTCTTCTGGGAATACCTGATTGCTCATGGCTTCTGGAATAGCTCATAAATTGCATCTCCTGAATTATAGAGGACGGCAGTTAACAAAACTATTTCCTATTCCCCTGAGAATATAAGGTAGATTCAAATACCTACTTGCAGAAGAGGTTAAGTGAAACTCTTACTGTAGACACAGTGATACGAGAGATAGGGGCAAGTGCCAGGCACCACAGCATCTTCTGTATCCATCTTGTGTTAGTCAGCTTTGCACCACTATAGAAAAATACCCAGGATAATTAACTTATAAAGAGAGAAGATTACTTTGGGGTCACAATTTGGGTGGTTCTGATCCATGGTCAGCTCTTGCTGCTTTGGGCTTTTGGCTACACACTAGGACAGGAATACAAAGCACAGCAAAAGCAAAAGAAGAGACGGAGGTTGGGGTCCCACACTTTCCTTTGAGAGTGTGCCTGAAACTACCTAAGAACCTTCAACGGGGACCTAACATTCCACTTCTTCCTCCTAGTCTCACCTTATGGATCAATCCTTTAACGCATGGGCCTCTCAGGACCAGTCAGCATCCATACTATACCACACTGTCCAAACCTTTTGTCATTCCAAGTCTGCTCCTGTGCTTGAATGAAGTGTTCCTGTATGAACACACTTGGATTCACTTCCACATGACTTCCTGTTTAGTACTTATTAGGTTAACCTGAGAAGGTTTCAGTGCTTTCAAAGTAAGGAAAAAATTTTAAACTCAGATAAGGCTGAGAACTCTTGGGCCAGACATTTACTGAAGAGTCACTAAATAAATAGGCTGGTGTCCACTGCAAATCTTCCAGAGTGAAGGAGCATTTTCCAAACCTATTTGACCTTGGAAGACTTCCTTACTTAGAGTCTCTCTAAATATCTCCTAGTCTGCAAGAAATGAAACCACAGCACAATTGTAATTGCAAGCCTGCCTCAGTTATCCACACTCTTTCCAGCACAAGTCAGAATCACCATTTCGCTGACCTGGTTCAATTCCATGAGTCACATCACTTTGGACCTGATCCATAGCCAGCCACTGTATCCTGTTACTAATAGTCTCTCATCAGTCTATGAGATAAGGTATGCGCACATGCTTTATAAAATCCAAAGCTCACAAAATAACCCAGAAAGAACTATCATCATTGATTATTGAAAGTTTCATCAAGTCACAGCCATCTTGAAGATTGATGGAAAAAAGGAGTTAACAGCAGAATATAGCAGCTGACCACAAAAGCAAAATCCTTGGAGCATTAAGGATGCAACTCTTATTCTCTGATTTCTCTGAAAAATCTCTTAGGAATTTATCATTGAGAAAGTGCCTTAAGATTTTGTACCAATATCTTGGGGCTATTCTACTTTGATATTAATCATTATCTTGCTTGAACAAACATTTATGTTAGTGCGACATTGCAGCATTGTGTTGTGGACAGTTCTAGAGGCTGGGAAGTCTAAGAGCCAGGCACCAGCAGAGGCTGTATTTTGCTCTCTTGTGCAGGATGGTGACTTGTTGCTGGGAGAGACCAAGATGGAAGAGACCAAGAGCTTCACTCGGGCCTCTTTTCATGATCTCACTCACGAGGGCTCAGCCCTCCTAACATGATCCCATCTTAAATGTCCACTTCTTAACACTATCACCAGAAACCAGGAGAGCGAAACCTCCTGAAAAATAAGTTTTGATATGTGCATTTTGGGAGGTTATACACATTCACACCACAGCAATAGTCTTAAACCTTCAAGAGATGCTAGTTTTTAAATGGATATTTTCTGGTACAAAGAGGCTCTCACTAAACTAAGCAAATTGGTGTCATCTCATCTAAGTCCAGCATGGTGAGAACATTATTGGCAGAGTTCAGAGATTGCTGCGGGGCCAGGGAGATGGCTCAGTAGAATAAGCGCCTGCCTGGCAAATGCAAGGGCCAGAGGCTGCTGCCTATTCTGCATCCCCAGGGTCAGAGAGCAAGAAGGTAACTGAAGGATGGAGGATTCGCTCATTTGTGATGAGGCTGCACTTATGTTCGGTTTTAGATCAGCCAGATCCAAAGTGAAGGTACTTAAAGGACAATGGCCTGCATTATCTTGGCCAATTTTAGTGACTTGGTCACTGAAGCTCCTTTGGGAGGGACTGATATCACTCTATCTAGCAGTCATAGTTGGAAGGTGTTTATTATTGCTTAATACAATCCCCCACATTGGAAACCAACTTTCATAAAATGCTCTGAGGTTATAACATCAGGGACAGAGCACTGTATCTTTGAGAAGCAGATATTCAATTTATTTTTCCAATAACAATAAACACTTGTTTCTGACAAAAAAAGAAACAGAGCTCCACAGATTTTGTATGGGCTCTTGGATAAACTTACATAACTATGTCATCTTGCCTTAAAAATGATAAAATGACTAGAGAAAGACAATATTGAATGACAGAAGAGGGACCATCTTGGGCTGCTTTGTGTTACTACAACAAAATACTCACGACTGACTACTTCATGGGGGAAGGAGGCTTATTTTAGCTGACAGTTTTGGAGCCAGGGAAGCCCAGATTCATCGGGGGGCCTCGTGCTGCACAATAATGTTGTGGATGGCGTCACACACTAGGAGTGAACGTGAGAGTGTGTGCAGTGTGTGCAGGCAGTCAGACCTCTGCAGCGGCCTCACTTTGTAACAACCCACTCTCATGGTGACTAATTCAGTTTTGCAAGCCCCAGCTCACACGCATGAGACGAGTGTCAATCTTTTTCTCCTATAACCTTATCATCTTCCTTTAGGCCCCACATCTTAAAGGGCTATTGCCTTTCCTACTGACACACCAGGATCAGACTCCTAGCACGTGAACTTCTCGGGAGACAAAACGTATCAAACCATAGCCGGAGATAACAGAATAGATGAGAGAAAGCTGGCCAGGAGAATACACTTTGCTTGGAGACAAAAACGATTGTCGCTGAAAGTAGTTGGCCTTCTCAAACGAACTTCTCTCAAACATTCAGGGCTCACAGTGATACAAGAATCCAAAGAAACTCATCCTAGTAACAGTCTACTTCCTTTCAACTTCTGCTTCGGATCATGATATGGAAGTATGCAAAGGATTCTTACTCCCTCGGTGACAACAGAAACTACAGACAAAATAAAAAGTGTACTTTTCTACAGGGTGGTTAAGCAAGTTCTGCAGTACTATATTGTCTGGCCAGAAGGACTAGTCTGGAAGAGTTCCAAATGCAAGGACCAATTCTTTGGCTCAGTAGTTCTGTCCCGTAATTCCTGCCACTGAGTCCTCCAACACAAGGTTTGCTGAGAAAAATAGTTTTGGGAAATGATTGGTAAAACTAGAGAAGCTGCATAAGGCAGTGCATTCTGGAGCCCTAACAGAGCTTAACCCAAGGTTAAGCAAAAATATTTGAAAGTCTAGCCACTCCCCATATACCACAATTGCTAACAAGTTCAAGTAGTTGTTTGGGATGATGGATTTTGGGCTAATCGTAAGAGGATTCTATACTAAAATGAACTTAACTTGAGAGTCTATCTAAATTACCAACTTTTCCTCCTAACCTGAGATAGTAGAAAACCCGATAGTATGTGGTTTTAAAAAAAAAGTTATATTTTGCCCTCTACTGTTTTTAAACAATCTCCAAAATTCAACATAAAAATTTATATTCCTTGTAAAGAACTAAAAAGGATCACTATATAGTCACCCATTTCCCAAACAAAGGTCATTGTCCAGTTCTCAGCTTTGCATAGGCCAAGAAGAACTGCTTCAAAACTAAATCGCCAGAAAAGGTGACTGCAATCTCTGATCTGCCCATATCAAGCTGCAAGCCAACATAACCAGGGCTTCCAGAGCAGAATGATTATAAACAGGTACCCTGCACGCTTGGGACATGCAGCTCCATCTTTGTCTCAATGTCAAATGAACTTTCTTTGTGGATCATTTTGAGGCAGTACAGTTTTGCAACCAGATAGGTCCTCCCAGGTGGGCCAACAAAATAACTCAGGAGGCAGTGGTGGAGAAACACTTCAGGTGTGTTAATCACCTGCATCTGAGACTGGATTTAAACATCTCACATGTTCACAAATGGTCAAGGGAAGGAGCCATACAGTTGCCCTGGACAATAGGAGATGTCATGGGCATCTCCATCATGGACAGTGGAATCCACTGTTCAGCAGATATGATATTTTAGAGTTTGGGAAAATGAAAAAGTTCTGGAGGTGGGTGGTGGTGACGGTTTCACAGCAGTGTGATTTCGCCTAGAAATCTTGATAGAGGCTCATATTGTTCTTAGCACCTGCTAAGCCCACTGCATCAGATTTCTCTCAGCTGCTGTCTAGGGTCCCACGCCTGTCTTGCAGGGCAGAGTAAGAGTGGGAAGCAGCCCCATCAGAGCAACGGTACTAAAATTGGATGATATATGGGAGCTGGGGAGATAGCTCAGAGGCATAAATAAGCACTTACCAGGCAAGCACAAGGATTCGAGTTCGTGCCCAGACCCACATGCCATGCAGTCTCAGCCTGGATCCACGGGGGCGCCATCTCGGCCCCGATCTCTGGGTGTACCCACTGTGTGGCCCTGGATGCAGTTGCACACGCCTGTAATCCCAGCACTCGGGCAGTTGAGACAGGATAATCTCTGCAAGTTCGAGACCAGCCTGCGGACTACAAAAGCAAGCACAAGGCCAATCTGAACTGCACAGGGAGACCTGTCTCAAAAAAAAAAAAAAAAAAAAAATCAATCAATCATTAAAAAATAAAAATAAAACTGAATAATATTAACATTAACACAATGTGACAGGAATTGTGCCATGATTTTAAGTGTAGTTTAACTCAACCCAGGACTAATAAGAGCCTTACTGGTCTGATCTGGAGAACTTTCAGGACACAAAATCCTTCCCAATGAACTTAAATAACTTGCTTTAGGTTGGCGCATGTACATCAGTGAGACGGAGGCTGGGCTGATTGTGAAATATATCAGTATCCTTGCAATTCATTTTTAGAAAACTTGTGGACTGTAGGGGCCTTTTAAAAAAGCAATAGAAGTTTCTCCCACTGCTGAGAGTGAGCTCCCGTGTCCTCTCCTTTGAGGAGTACTGATCTACTACCCTGAAGCCTTCTCCCATAAAGAATTAGTAAGCCACTGCAGACCATCACTGCAGAAGGAAGCAAATGGGTAAAAACAAAAAAGTAAATCCTCATCCTAATGAAAACACCAAATATAAAAGGCAAATGTTCTTAGAATTTGTGAAGCCCGTTGCCTTCCAAGAATAGGTGTAGGGTCTCTCCGTGAGAGATGCAGCTCAGAAAATTTTGAAAGTGTCTCTCTGACAGGGCTGATGGGCAAAAAAATCAGGAAGAAAGCTAAAGATTTTGGTGATGCTTATTGGATTCTTCAGCAGCCTGATTTAGTACCACTGATTTAGAAAATGCTAACTAGAGAAAATGGCCCAACAAGACTTGGGGGGTTTCCGCTTCAGCCCCTCATTCTCCTCAAACAGTTTGACTTGGGGTGACTTGCTTGGAGATTTAGACAACAGTGCCTCTGAGTATTTATGTGGGCAGAACTTGTTTTCCCCTGGGGCTGTTCAGCTGCCAGGCGTGGAGTGCCTGCTTGGTACTCAGGCAGCTCCCCCTCCTTCTCCCTTTCTTGTGCTTCCTCCAATAGAAATCATCATTTTTTTTTATTTTAATGGAAAGAAACTTGCTCCTTTTTCATAATCTCTGCTACAGATCTGCTTTTGATTTTGCGTGCTTCATTTTTTTGTCCCCCAAAGGATAATTTGGAGATTTGAGTAATTAACCCAAGTCTCAGAGGAGGCAGTCTTTCTGAGGCGGGTCATTTTGCTGGGATGGAGTCGGCTGCTGTCAAGCATTAACTTCTTAATAATGAAGCCTTTCATACCCTCTGCTGTTGGCACAATGATGCACTTGAAGCTAGTGGCTTGGCGGAGCACAAGCGGACCACTTCTATTCTTTCCGTGAGCAGAATGGTCCTCTTGATCTCTGGGTTGGAGCTATTTTTATTTTAGTTCAGATCTTTTTGTTTTGTTTTTTAACTTGGTGGGCAAGTCTTTCACTTATATTTTGATCCACTGCTTAATCTGTTGCCTTTTTGCAGAAAGACCTGCAAAAGGCACCCTTCCCAATGTCCAGGAGGAGGTCTTCCAGGTTGCTTGGAATCCTCCCTTTGAAAATTGCTGAACTGGGAGCTTGTTTCTCTGATCCCAATACACTTCCTGCTATTAACGTGGTAATGGCCGCTGGGCAGCACTAGGGACAATCACACCTGCAATTAAAAATCCAACTAGGATGTATCTTTCCATGACACTTGGGATCCACAGATACATGAGGACAGCGGTAGCCCCTCTTTGCTCCTTCCCCCTGCCTTTTAATGCCCTCCCTCAAGCTCTAGTCAGAAAAACAAATGGGAAAATTTTGGAGTTTTATTGACAAAGGAGTGTATTTTAACTGATTTGAAAATACCAAAGGGTTACTATGGCAGAGATACTAAGACAGGCAGTGCCATTGTAGGTGTTTGTCACTATCATGGCTGTGCCTTAAACCCAAGATTTGGAAAGGATTAGCAAAATATGGGATGTATTAATTTGTATTTCTCGAATGATCAATGATGTTGAGCATATTTTCATATATTATTTGCCATTTGTATTTCTAGTTTATGGGGGGAACAGTTGATGCTTCTTTTTTCCTTGTCCTTTTTAATTTCTTACAACTTTTTAAAAACCAGTTTTACATGCCTCTATCCAGTAATCTGAACTAATTTGAAGACATTATACAATACAGCAACCCTTGTTGAATTCCTCTTCTGTATCATTTCTAATGTTCTTATTTTTTACTATTTGGTGTTCTGTGTAGATAATAAAAAATGGGATGTATTATATTTACAGAACAGTATCTACAGTATTTACATAGTATTTGCATATTCAACAACCCCATGAACACAAACTTGCAAGTTACCTGTCCATTCAATTAATTATAGCCATTCAACAATTCCATTATCTTTAAAAGCAATTTATATATAGATTTTTTTTCATTTCTAGGATTCCCATGTATTGTTTTTCTCAGTCAAATAATCCAAAAAGCATATTTTTTCAAATATAAAAAATGTATTTCAAAAATTATAGTTAGTATGAAGAACATTTTCCTTGAAATGCTTCACATATAGGACCTAAAGCAGCTGAAGGAGAGCAGTGTGAAGGCCGTGCAGGGGTGTAACATAGCCGCCATTAATGCCAATCCTTTGGGAGGCTGAGGCAGGCAGATTTCAAGTTTGAGCCTGCCTTGGACAACTTAGCCCTGGGTCAAAATTTTTAAAAAGGAGGTGGGTATAGCTCAGTGTGAAGGGTCTGGGCTCAATCTCCAGGAATGAAAAAAATGCATAGAAGCATGGAGCCCCGCTGTATGGCAGTCAGGGTATCCCATGGGAGGTGTTTTAGGAAGCTGTTGTGTTCCTTTTACTTGGCTAAGGCAGGTCCTGCGACTGTCTCCGCAGCTCTCTGTCTGACCTTTGGGGTACTAAAGACAACTCATTCCAACTCAAAAGTCCTTCCTGTCCTATTTCTTTATTCCATAAACATTCTGGTAACTTCCTTTTGACAATAATAGTTTTTGGTGCCCCAAAGGGAATCCCCACCCTGGAGGTCACTGAGTAGGTAAAAAGTAAGAGGGAGACTTGTCATACCACTGGAGTTCTACTCTTTTTTTTTTTTTTTGTGGCAAGTTCAGTCTGCCCTGGGGGCAGGGCTGGTGTGGCATGTGGTACCAGGGATCGAACCACGGTCCCTGTCATTGCCTGCTTAAGCAGGTGCTTTAGACCACTGAGCTATCCTGCCAGTTTCTGGAGTTCTAATCTTATACTAATTCGCCTACACCATGCTTTTAATGGGCTTTTCCCTGGTCTTCAACCAAAACACGAACACAAACAGACACTTCAACTGCAGATGCCAAGCAGCTTACACTGAAGGTGCTTGTGAAGGTGGCTTTCTGTAATCCTCACTATTATATTTGTTAGAGATAATTTTAGAACTCTTCCCCTAGACCCACTCCCCAAAGACAAAACAAAACCCCCCGATGGCGTTATCCTGGTTATTGCTCCTCCCAACTGTGCCATCTCTTCAGTTTGATAGGCTTGCTTGGTGTTATCACAGAGGACAGACACGAACGGCCACAGAACTGGAAACGGCACTTTAGGGACTGTTGTGACATTACATCAGCCCCTATGAGTGCGTCTGTTCCACCAACTACGAAACCCAGCCGTGATATGAGCTTCTGTCTTGCCAGCTGAAAAGCCACCAAGTGTTTCTCCAATGTTTTACCCGAATCATGGCATTCTTAGTTCCAAAACCCATCCAGTCAGGACCAGTGCTTCTGTGCTTTCCGTCTGCAGGCTGATAGTGCGTCACATAGAATTTTACCAGGATGTGCCCTAGGACTCAAGCGTGCTAATCATGACATTTTTTGTAGGAATAAGACTGCTAGCATAATGATAAAAGAAAATTAGATTAACGTGGCACTAGAGCATTAATAAGCATAATGGCACAGTTGTGGGATAGCTATTGAAGTGGAACCTCAGAGGCAGGTTTTTGTCGTACGTTTACCTGTACCATGAATTAAGTTGGGCTACAGGCCTGTCTTCATTTTTCCTTAGCTTTTCTTTTGTCTGCCTCTTTCATAATGCTATGTGACTGGGGCTGGCGAGGTAGCTCAGTAGATTATAGCACCTGTTTAGGCAAGCTTAAGCAAGAACAGGGATGGCAGTTCAATCCCCAGCACGACATGCCACACCACCCACATCCCCAGGGTGGGCTGAACCGGCCAGGGTCCACACTGGTGGCAGACACCTGTAATCCCAGCACTGGTGAGGCTAAAGCAGGAGAATCACTATGAGACCAGCTGCATAGTGAGACCCTATAACAACCAAATACATTAATAATAATAATAATAATAATAATAATAGAGGGCTAGAGAGATGGCTCAGTAGAATAAGCACTTCCCTGGCAAGTGCAAGGGTCTGAATTCAACCCTGGGTTCTGCCAAAAATAAAAATAGTAATTAATAAACACATGATGCTATGTGACTGACAATTTCTAAGTTGTATATACTTGAATTTTTGAAGATTTACTACCAATGTTCTTCATTTCAGTACTCTGTTCCTTCATTTTGCCTTTTGCTCCCTATCTAAAATTATTTGATACAGGTCTGCTTCTGTAGCCTGGTCTGGATTTCACAGTCTTAACTGGGCATTCGATCTGGCACCACAGGGAAACAGGACAATTGGGTGGCCTACATGAATCCAACAGCAATGGCCAGAAGAAGGGGCCCAGGGCAGTCTTCAGGGCCGACCACCCAGGATTATCTGAATTGGCCCAGGCCTACCTGGGAAGGAGTGAAGCAGCAACTAGAAAAGAAAAAGAAAGGCTCTAAGGCTATGGCTGAATTTGAAGAAAAATGAATGAGCACTGGAAGAAAGAACTAGGAAAGTGCAGAGAGAAATTATTAAGTGGAAATGAGAGCTCACTAAAAAAAACAACAGAGAAAGAAGAAGAAGAAAAAAAGAAATCTGGTAGGTATTCATCTTCTTCATCAAGCTCTGATTCTTCTAGCAGTTCTTCAGATTCTGAGGATGAGGAAAAGAAGCAAGCAAAAAGGAGAAAGAAAAAGAACTATTCATATAAATCTTCTGAAAGCTCCCTGTCAGAAACCGAGTTAGAAAGCAAGGATAGTTTAACAAGGAAAAAGAAGTCAGAGGATGCGACTGAGAAAGAAAAGGACAGTAAAGGACTTACCATGAAAAGAAAGACGTATCCTGAAGATAAACCTTCTTCCTCTGAGTCCTGGTCAGAATCAGATCATCCTGAAGAGGTACGAGTGAAAAAGAAGAAAAGCAGTGAAGAACGAGAAAAAGCCACAGAAAAAACAAAAAAGAAAAAGAAGCATAAGAAACACAGTAAGAAGAAGAAATAGAAGGCTGCTAGGTCAAGTCCTGAGTCACCATAACATCAACAAAAACCAGGACTCTCAGAGGACCAGGGAGATGGCTCAGTAGAATAAGCATTTCCCTGGCAAGCGCAAAGACCTGGGTTCAATCCCCAGTTCTGCCAAAAATCATTTACTGAAATTACTTAATATCTAAAATGT
>NDGN011378370.1:0-11501 GCA_002564285.1 Tympanoctomys barrerae
TACCAATTTGGTTTGAAACTGTCTCTTTGCTATTTGTTTCTCAATAAAATTATGGGAAAAAATAAAAATAAAATTCCTTTCTTTTACTTTCTCCTTAATTTTTTATACTTTTCTTTTTTCCCAATTTTTCATGCATAGTAATCTGAACAACTAATTTGAAGACAATACTAAGCCATACAATAAATACTATAAAATTCATATTACTTTAGTGAAACTCTGTATCATCTGTAATCTTTCTGTTTTAATACTATTTTGTACTCTTTAATAATAAAAATTAAAGAAAGTGATGAGAAAACTCAAGAGCATAAAAGATAAGAAAGTACAGGGGCCAGGGAGTTGGTTCAGTATAACAAGTGCTTGCCTGGCAAGCACGAGGGCCTGACTTCAATCCTTGATTCTGCCAAAAAAAAAAAAAAAAGTAGAATGTGAGGACCAAAGAGTTTTGAATATATTCAAATGGAATTTTCATTATATTACACTGTGTCAACAGTTTTAGGAATAATTTATTGTTATTTTTGGATACAGTGCTATATAAACATATATGTAATCTTGCCAGTAATGTTTAAGAAATCATGATTTTATAGGTACAAGTGTCATTTGTACATAATAAAAGAAAGTCTCCATAAGCTTAAATAAATACTGTAAGAAAAATTGCCAGGTATCTGCACCACTGAGGTTAAGTATGAGTTTATGTGCAGATGTGTTACTATGCAGTTTGTCCTAGCAGTATAAAGAACACACTGAGGAACATATGCTTTGGGGTAAAACCAGAAAAGTTGTATAATGGTGGTGTGCTTAGCCTGAACTCTGGTGAGTTCCCAGATTGGGAACTAATGTGGGATGAAGCACCCACAGGGTACATTGTCTCACACCAGGAAAGGATAATAATGCTGATTTTATCTACAGCACTTCTTGCAGCAAATGCATATGGTAGGTTCTTTCTTCACTTAGAACAAGCTCTTTAGCTCTGGCGACACAAACTAGTCGCTAATCAATCATTGTGCTGAATTCTGACAGTATCTTAAGTTAAAATCTGAATTCACTCATGTGTTTCTGCCATTCCACTAGAACTCTTGCCTCTTATGCTAGTCAAACCTGTATTCTAGTCTAAATTTCTTTTACCCAACTTAGCCAAAGAGACATTCACAATCTGCCTTTTTTTTCCTGTTTTCCAATTTCTAGGTCTTGTTGTGCACACCATGTGGTACTGAGAATGGAACCCAGGTCCTTGAGCTTGCCAGGCAGACAGGCACTTAGACTGCCAAGCTTTGTGCCCAGCCCCTGTTTTCTAATTTCTGGAATGAATCATAGGACTCAGGACAGCAGTTAATTAATGTGCCTGTTTCAGAGAGAGGTAGGAAAAAAAGTGGACCTGAAATATTGTATCTGAAGATCTCAAGATCTTTATACATCTAAATATTATCCAACCCTTAAGTATTGCTTTAAACATGGTTAGAAATTTTTGAAGAAGACTTTGGTTTGTAAAAATTTAATTAGCTTTTTGTCTTTATTTACTTATTTATTTATTTAGTACTGGGGATTGAACTCAGGATCCTATGCTTGCCAGGCAAGCACTTATTCTACTGAGCTATCTCCCCAGACCAGCTTTTTGTCTTTGATTAAGTCTATGAACTCTTTTCCTTTGTCACAGGTCCAATGGGAAGACTCATTTACATGCACTAGATACAAAATAGCAATGTTGATTTTACAATTTCACCTCTTTAATATTACTTGATCTTTGTAATTTCCATTGTATGCTACCCAAAGTGCACTGGGATCATGTGTGTTTTCCTAGTTTCTCTGGCTTGACAGGCCATAAAAGTCACAAGTAAGTCACTATTGTGAGCCTAAATTGTTTCTGTATGTCCTATAGGACAGATTCAGATAAATAACTTAAATTGAAGGACATGAACAAGCTGCAGGAGGATTGGATTTTAGTGCAGCTAAACTTTTTGAAAAAGAATTCTAAAATGCTGTTTTTGAAAGACATGACTAGTTGGATCAAAAGAACCGTGGAGGAGTCAAGAAATAGTTGTTTTATTTATTTTTACTTAATTATGTTTATTGGTACATTTTAGTTTTACATAACTATCACATTCATCATAGAAAATTTGTATCTGCATGGTGATATATCTTGACATTTTCCCTGTTCCTCATATTCCCTTCAACCCTACTTCCCCTTCCTATTTGCAAAAACTTAGCTTCATTTTTTCCTTCTTTTGTTATTTTTTTTCTTTTGTCTTCCACCAGTTCCCTTTCCATTTGAACATTTTCTTCCTATTGCCCAACATCTGTTATATACTTTTATTGTTACTTACACTTTTAGTCTCTCACACCAAAGAAACAAAGCAATATTCACACACATGTGTCTGTTTTATTTTACTTAGTGGTATGGTCTCAAGATGCAGCCATTTACCTAGATATTTCTCAGGACTATGTTTCTTTATCAATGAATGGTATTCCATTTAGTTAAAAAAAAACTTTTTTTTGATTCATCAGTTAATGGCTATTTTGGCTGTTTCCAAGATTTAGCTTACAACCTGTGGCTGCAAACATGGGTGCGCATATGTCACTGTGGCATGATGCTTTTAATTCTTTTGGAAAGATACCAAGAAAGAGAATAGTTGGGTACAATGGAACCTCTATTTCTAGGGGTTTCTTTTTTTGTTTGTTTGTTTTTCTTTTCTTTTTTTAGAAATTTGGACACTGACTTCCACAATGACTTTACTAGTCTGTACTTCACAAAACTGTGAAGATGGGTTTCTTTCTCCCCATAGCTTGACTAGCATTTGTTATCGACTTGATTATAACCATTCTTTCTAAAGTGAGATGGATTCTTGGCATTGTTTTAATTTGCATATGTCCAATGACCAATGATGTTGAACATTTTTTCATATATTTCTTTGTTATTTCTGCTTCTGCACCTGAGATATATGTATTCCTTCCAAAATCCCATTTTTAGATCAGGTCCTTTAATTTTGGCCTCTGATTTTAAAAAAAATTTCTTTGTATATGATAGTAGTCCTTTGTCTGAAGAATAGCTTGCAAAAGTCTTTTTCTCACATTGTGGTATGTCTTTTCACTCTGTTGGTGTTTTATCTTGCTGTGCAAAAGCTTTTTAATAAGATGAGATCCCAGTTTTTGGATTCTTTGTACAAGTTCCTGTGTGGTTGTTCCTTCATTAATAAAGCCTTTGCCTACACAAATATCTTCAAGTGTTCTACCTATTCTCTCTTCCAGCAGATTTAGTGTTTCTGTTTTAATACTTTGATTTTTTTATTGATTTCAATTTTAGATTTAGTGTATGATGAAAGTTTTAATCTTCAATATGTGTAAAGCCAGTTTTTCTGGTACCATTTAAGGAGGGTATCTTTTGTCGAGTGAATTTGTTTCCTTTGTCAAAGATAAGGTTGCTGAGTATGTCTGGAGTTGTTGCTGCTGCTTGTAAATGATTTCATTGGTCCTTTGGTGTGCATTTTTGCCAGTACTATGCTGTTTTTATCTCTCGTAGCTTTGTAATACAGTTTCAAGTCAGGGATTGTGATGCTCCTGCTTTTTGTTTGTTGCCTGGATTTGTCTTTGGTATTCTAGGTCTTTTCTGCTAGGATTGTGTTCTGTAATTCTGTTAAGATATACTGCTGGAATTTTGGTTGAGATTGCACTAAAACTGTGTAACAATTTTGAGAGCATGGCCATTTTCACAATGGTGTTTCTTGCTACCAAAGAAAAAGCTAATAATTTTCTATTTATGGATAGTGTCTTCGATCTCCTTTTTGAAAATAGTGTAGTTTTCAGTGTAGAAGTCTTTTCCTTTCTTCATGAGATTGATTCCTAGGTATTTCGTTGTTTTAGATACTACTGTGGAAAGTGTATCCCTAATTTCTTTATGATTGAGTTTGTTATTCATGTTCAGGAAGGCTGCTAAAGTTTGAGTGTAGATTTTGTGACCAGCTGTACTAGTAAATTTGGTCATTAAATACAGAAGTTTTTAGTGGAGTTTTGGGGGTCTTCTTTGCCTCCCATCCAAGTACTAACCAGGCCCGACCCTGCTTAGCTTCCAAGATCAGACAAGATCAGGCATGTTTAGAGTGCTATGAAAGTAGACTGGGGGGTCTTCTTTGTAAAGTATCATGTCTTCTGCAAATAGTGATAATACGACTTCTTCCATTCACGTCCTTATTTTTATTTATTTCTCCTGTCTGATTGCTCTGACTAATGTTTCCAGAACTATATTGAATAAGAGTTGTAACAATGGACATCCTTGACTTGTTCCTGATTTTAGAGTGAAAACTTTCAGTATTTCTCCATTTAGTATGATATTGGCTATTGATTTGTTATAGATGGCTTTTATCAGATTGGGATAAAGATCATCTGTTCCAATTTTCTGCAAGATTTTTATCTTAGATGGGTGGTGGACTTTGTAAAATGCTTTTTCTGCAGCTATTGAGATGATCATATGAATTTTGTTCTTGATTGTGTTAATATGGTATATATTACATTTATAGCTTTGCATATATTGAAACATCCCTACGTCGCTGGGATGAATCCCACTTTACCTTGGTTTATAATCTTGTTGATCTGTTGCATTCTGTTTGCCACTATCCCACTGAGTATCTATGTTCCTTATGGAGATTATCTTATCATTCTCTTCTTTGATTGGCTCCTTCTCTGCTTTTGGTATCAGGATAATGTTTGCTTCCAGGAATAAATTTAGGAGTAGTGTTCCCTTTATGTTTCATTAAAGCATGTGAGAAGCAGTCGCATTAGATCTTCTCTAAACTTCTGGTAGAATTCAGCATTGAATTCATCAGTGTCTAGGTTTTCTTTGTTGGTAGGTTTTTAATTACATCATTAATTTTATTGACTGATGTTCTGTTAGCTAAGGTTGGCTTAGCTAAGGGTGCCTAAGGGTTTGTTGATTTTATTTAATCTTTCACAGAATGAACTGTTTATTCTTGGATTCTCTTATTGTTTTTGTTGTTGTTGTTAAGTCTCCATTACATTGTTTTGTGCTGTGATCTTTTGCATTTTCTCCCAGATAGATTTGGACTTCACCTATTCTTTTAGAAGATTGAAGTCCAGTGTTAAGTTATTTGTACTTGCTTTTCCCCAAATAAAGAAATTCACCATTATATACTTCTTTTATAGGACTGCTTTCATCCTGCCCCATAAGTCCCAACATAATGTACTGGGATTATTGTTTAATTATAGCAAATTTCTAATTTCTTCTTTCATTTCATCTTCAACCCATTGTTTGTTCAAGAGAGTGTTATGCAATTTCCATGTGTTTTCAACATTTTTGTGGTTTCTTTTTGCCACTGATTTCCAATTTCATTGCACTATATTATGATAATATGTATAGGATAGCTTCAATTCTTTTGCATTTACTTGAGCATGTTTTTTTAGCTGGTATGTTGTCTATTTTGAAGAATATCCATGTGCAGCTGAGAAGAATGTGTATTCTGATCTTGTGGAATGGAAGTAGACATTGACTAAGTCCATTTTTCAGATATTTGATTCAGTTCTAATATTTCATTGTTGACTTTTTGTCTACTTGATCTATTTGTGACAGTGGTCACAAAGTGTCCCCCATTACAATTGTATTACTGATTATTAGATTTCTTAATATCTATTAATATTTGTTCATATATATGTATCATTGTCATTTCTTCCTCTTATATTGTTTCTTCTACAAGGATATAGTGGCCTTCTTTGTCTGTCTTAATCAGCCTTGAGTTGAAAACCATTTAGTCTGTGAATACAATAACTATTCTTGTTTTTTTCTGGGTTTCTCTCACATGGACCAGACCTTGAGTCCATGAACTTTTTTGGAATCATATGTGTTTCCTGTATACAGAATATTATTGGATCTTGCTTTTTAATCCATTCTGCCTGTCTGTTTCTTCTTTTTTGAAAGTTGAGAGCTTTAACATTGATGGTGATCACTAATTTGCATTGACTTATCCATGTCATGTTATTTTCCTATTGTTGACTCCCACTTTTTTCATTAGAAGTCTGGCGTGACTCTGATGAACTTTCCTTTATATATAATTTGTTTTCTTTTCTAACAACTTTTAGTCTTCTGGGGTTTTGTTGAATTTATGGTATCTTGACTATTTTATGCTTTGATGTAGGTTTTTTCATGATGGCTAATTAGAGTCCTCTGTGGCTCATTTCACTGTCAATTTTTTTTTGCTCTGCTTGGGATATTGTCTGCTATGATTTCTGTATGCAGGATTTTTTTATGTTATCTATGCTATTTTCTGGTTTTTTGTTGACTCTGATCAATCTTACTCTTCTTTGCATCATTCAGTAGCTATTGGATTGATTTTTCATGATCCCTTGTTATTTTTAAGAAATCGTCCTTTTCTTCATTGCTAACTACAGTCCTGTTTTGTATATCTGAGACTCTGTCCTCACATTGGTTCATTCTGGTGCATACAGTTTCACTAGAATATATTATGTACTGAGTATCTGTTTACCCTCTTTTATGGATTTAATTTCTTTCCTATTTTGGGCATTTATGGTTTCCATCATTTTTCTAAACTTCTTTATATTTTTATCTGTATCTATTTCAGAGTCACTAAATGTGTCTTTTACTATTGTCACCATCTCTGTAGTTTTGTAAAAAATTATTTCTGATTTGATATTTTTTCTAGAGCTTCATTTCCTTTGTTACTTCTTCTGTTACCACTTCAGAGAGCCCAAGTGGGTGGCTTTCTGATTATTGTACCTCTTTGGCCCCTATGTATGCTTTTGGTGAGCTGGAAATCTGGGATGACATCTTGTTTCAAGTGTCTTCTCATTTCATTTTTTTTTCTTTTTACTGTAATTCCTGGTTTGATGCATGTAAATTCTATGGTGAGTAACTTCAGAACATATAGTTAAGTAAAAAAAATTGAACACACATGTGTAAATACTGCTTTTTTCCCCTCTAGCGTGAGCAACAATGTAAATAATGACAAAATGTACAGTAAGCATTTTGAAATACAAACAAAATGCTCAAATTTGAAAGGAACAAGGAAGGTGGAGTTGGAAAGGAAAAAATGGAAATAAAGTTTGTAAATGCTGAAGGGAGGAGGGGTTGATGAAAGGATACAAGAATAGCCCCCCCCAAAAGCAGCAAATTACATCATGTACATATACAAATTTTCTATGATGAGCATTATCATTATGTATATCTAAAATATACCAATAAATTCTGATTGAATTAAAAACACTGAATTTTTTTTTCTTTGACAATGTGTGTCAGTCATTCTGGAAGACCTCCTTCAAGACTTCTTGCCATAGATAAGTACTATGAATTTGAGATTGTCTCTATTTATAGCTTTTTTTTTGCAATGGTACCAGGGATTGAACTCAGGACCTTGTGTTTGCCAAGCAAGCCCTTATTCCACTGACCTATCTCCTCAGCCAATAGCATAATTTTTTAAATGATATTCTCCCTAGATTCTGGAGGATAAAATATAGGAGTATCATAATTTTCTGTGGAATAGGAATGCTGCTCTCTTCTTATTGTAAGCCAGTTTGAGACTATATTTCTGTGTGACTCAGTATGCCATAGATTGAGAACTTGAGAATGATAACTTAAAATGATAAACAGTGTCACATGCTTTGGGCAACAATCTTCATTTGAAGTAGTGCAGAAGGATGTTCCTCTGATTTGTCAGCATTTTGGTCATTTTGTGTAGTATACTGATTAGGGGTTTAGTTTTTTTTTTTAATTGGTTAATGCTCAGCAAACAGTACACATTTGACTTCAAAAGAAAAATTGGAAAAAGTCAAAGGTCAGGCTTCAAGTGATTATTGATCAGTGTTGTCTCTGCTCAGTATTGAGAGTCTGGAGGAAAGAGCAATTTCTCTCTGTGGTGATTGATGACTATGATATGAATAATCCCCATATTTAACTTTACTGACTTCTCATCTTTCCTTGTCTCTCTACCTGTGGGCTGCAGAGGCACTGAAAATTATGTATAATTTAGAAATATAGTCCACCTTCTGAGTGTTGGTTCCCTTGGGAATGGCAGTAAAACAGGATTCTTACTTAACTAACTTCCCTCTTGCTTCTTTTGGAGGAAGATTTTAAGATGTAAAACTTATTCAAGATTTTACCATGATTGTGATTTTTCTTAGTTTAAAACTCAATATACAATTGGCAACAACTGAGACAGCAAAGAAATATTTCAATACAAGTATTTGTTTCGTATGTATGTATAAAGATTTATAAAATCAAGATGAAGATAAAATCAACTGTGATTAGCTCCACTACATTTCATTGATTTCACATAATTACCCCTGTGGTAGCCACAGGCTGGATGGAATTTTGTAAACTCTTTTGGCCTTTAACAAACTCAACAAACAAAATGTTATTTGGTTTCTTCTCTTTAGAATTTTGGAGAATGGGCCAGGGAAATAGCTCAGTGGACTAAGCTTCTGCCTGGCATGTGCATGGACTCAGATTTGATCCCTAGCACCAGCCCTACAGGCCCTGTCGGTCCTGCCTCGGGTGCACTGAGCCAGCCACCAAAACCTGGAATACTGGCGCACACCTGTAATCCCAGCACTGGGGAGGCTAAAACAGGGGGATCACTATGAGTTCGACCTGCATAGTGAGATCCTGTACCAAATACATTAAAATTTTTTTAAAAAGAATTTTGAAGGAGTTCATAATTGAGGTTAATATATTATTATTAGATGATGAAAATATTATTTGTAACTTCTATTAGACAACCTAATGGACATTGTAAGGAATTTTGTATTTCAGCTTCTTCACTCTTCTAACTCTATTGCCTGTGGGCTTGTGTTATTTGAAGATGGATTTTGTTTTTTATTATTTTCATATGATTAAAATTCTTATTATTCATTTTTTTCCTACAAGTGATACTAAATTAGAATGTTTGATAGAATTAGAAAAAATATTGATCTGATAAGCTTGAGAAATTTCTACCTAAATGAATAAACCTTGATATCATACTCTTAGGTTAAATAAATTAGACATGCATGTATGAATGTCACAAATAAATTTTTCAAACCAGAGAAAGCAAGTTGTAATAAAGACCAAAATACATCAACCTCATTTAGTATTTAATTAAGTTTTTTTTTCTATAAAACCAGCTTCAACTTTTAAACTTCTACTTAAGTACAATCAAAGGTAGAATGACAATTCTATGAATAGTCAGATTTGAAGCAGTATATTCTATGGTCTGTCAGAATCATTCATTAAATATTTATCTGTGCCTGTGTTTTGAATGATTTTCAGGGTCCTTCTGTGACCTTTTTTTAGAATCAATACACAACATATCTGTCACCATTCCAGGCAACCTGTTGCTATTGCTGTAGTAATGAATTGGAATCTAGTGTCAGAATTGTTATATGAAAATATTTGCATATACATGGGTTTGTTGTTCAAGACTTGGAGTAAATATTTGAAGGAATCAAGCTCAATTCAGCTTTTACAGGAGCAAATCAGATATTTTAGGATGTGAATTTCAACCTTCTTTCAGGAAATACATCTGTTATTATTCAGGAGTCAGTATCCTTGGAGGATGTTACTGTGAACTTTACCATAGAGGAGTGGGCTTTACTGAATCCATCCCAAAAGAAATTCTACAGAGATGTCATGTTGGAAACATTTATGAATATGACTGATATTGGTAAGAATGACATTCTTTTCTCATTTATGCGATTAGAGAGTGTTGGTTCTTATTCACTGATAGTGATTTATTAAATAGAATGCGAAAACATTTTGAAGAATGTCTTGTGCCTGTTCACATTATACCATGAATCTGACCACTATCTGCTAATTGTTGTATAATGATATAGTGACTTGTATTTCCATTGCTACAATTCAGGAAGGAACTGGAACAACCCTCCAATTGAAGAAGAATACAAAAATACCTCAAAAAATCAAAGGTAATTTGCATTCACAAGTACAAGGAATAGTCCCTAAGAGTTGTTTGAGCAGAAATATTACAGACAAGAAAATTAGACAAATGTTATGTCTACATTTTTTAATCTCACAAAAATTCTGTTATGCAGAAGTTGTTTTTGTATACTTTGACATAGAATAGAGAAATATTCTAATATAGGCAAGTAACTTGTTGGAGATACAATGCAACAAGAGACATTGTCTCCTACATCATTTTTAAAAACTTCTTTCTTGATCAACAACATAAAAATGTATGCATTGCATTTAGCTATTGTGTATAAGCATATATGAAAAGAATAAATTTTGAACATTGACAAACTCATCTTCAAGTTACCTATTTATGTATGTATGTGAACATGAGATATACATTATCTAAAAAAATTGTTAACCTGAAAAAGTATTGAAAATGCAAATTAATGCCAGTGTAATAGTAGATATTTTCAAAACAGCCTCCAGAGAATTGGATGAATTCATGTTTTAAAATTCTTAGAAGGCAGCCATATACATTGCTGGTGGGAATATAAAATAGGACCATTTTGAGAATTAATGTACAGATGTCTCAAAAATAAAAATATGAGTTTGCATGTCATCCAGGTGAACCTCCATATGTATATTTTGAAACAATTTAAAATTATTGTATGTTAATTTGTACCTGCATATTCATACTCAAAGCAGGGTGTGCATGGGTATTAATAATACCTAAGTTCTGGCAATAATTGACAATACCTAAGTTCTTCTAATAGCCTAGATGCCTAACCTGGAATGCATGGAAAAAGAGCACGTGGAACAAGCTTAACATAGTGGTGCCTTCTTATAATCCCAGCACTCTGGTAAGCTGAGTGAGCCGGGTAACAACACAACTTTCTGCTCACCAAATTAATGATCAGGGAGACCCTCTAAACAAAACATCATGAATGTAATAATGTACTTTAGTGCTAAGATCCTTGTTAATTTTTAGCATGGAAAAAATGTGCTATGTATTAAGCCATACAGAAATATGGTACCAAATCTTTTCACACATTTACACAGAAAGATGGGGCTCCATCTCATAATGTTAAATGAAATAAGCCATACTCAGAAACTGAATTATCACCTAAGATACCAAAATATAAAGTAAGGATCACAATTAAAGAATAGTGATAAAGAATAAAAAGGCTGACTTGTTGGAAATAGGAAGATGACCTGGGTAAAGGGAGACTGATGGTGGAAAGGGTGTCAGAAATGATCACTATGTAATCTACATATGTGTCAGTTGTCTAAATGAAACTAGAGCTAACGTATTATGAATATTTATCAATTTAAAATGTCTAAATGGATACTATCCTTTTGGGAATGTGTGTTTTGGCAGCATCCTCTAAATCATTCAATAAATTCTTTCTCAAACGTTTTTAGGAAACATCAAGCCAGAACTTGTCCTAGTAAATTATACAGAGGCCTTTTTATTAAGCTTGATATTTTTGTTCTTTTTTTTTCTTTACAGTAATGAAGAGGTAGCAAGATGGTGTCAATATAAATATTGCAATCGATATATAAATCTGTTCCTGTGGGCTTCAGATGCTAATGTCGACATGCA
>NDGN011378384.1:0-11302 GCA_002564285.1 Tympanoctomys barrerae
TTTGGTGATACCAGTTTTTGGTGGAACCAGGGATTGAACTCAGGCCCTTGTGCTTGCCAGGCAGGTGCTCATTTCACTGAGCCATCTCCCCGGTCCTGCAGGGTTTTGATACAGGCTGCTATCTGGACAGAGCCAGGTTAGTTCCTGCAGGGCTGAGACACTTCTGTTGAAAAAAGTTGGATCATAATGCCTTGGTAATGAAGAACACTCATTTCTTAATAAAGTTTTATTTCCACTGGTCCACGTTTGCCACGTAGCGGCATGTTCACCATGTGCAGTTGGCAGGCGCATGCCCGAAGCCTGTTACTTTTTTCTGCCTTTCTCCCCCCACCCCCCACTTGGTCCTTTTCCTGTCCGCAGGGCTCTACCTCTCTCCTGTTATCTCTCCTTTTGCACTCTCTTGTGCTTATACTCAGAGACATTTAATCTCGTGTCTGCATTAAGACACTTAGCATCAGGGCCTGGAGTCACTAAGGGGAGACGTGTCCTGGGGACCCGAGGGGCCTCAGAGCTGGAAGGAGCCAGCGGGAGCCAAGGGCAGGGTGGTTGTGTGGAGCCATCCCCGCCCGGGCAGCCTGCTCCCGAGGTCCTCTCCTGCATTGCCTTCCGCAGGGCGGCTGCAGCCGCCTGCCCTCTGCTGCTCCCTGCTGAGGGCCGTAAGCACAGCCCTGCTGAGCCTCACGAGCATGATTGCGGCCTGCGAGGCCTGCTTCTGTCTCTTCAGGGAGGTGAGACTCAGACCTGCAGTACTTTGCTGTCACACGGAGGGCTGCCATGGGGTGACATCATCAGCTACATCCTGTCACAGGGCCTGGGCTCCTGGGCCTGGGCCAGGGTTTTTCTCTGACAGTAATGAGCAAAGTATTAAATTAAATATTCTGCTTTCTCATAATGAAATACGTGATGGAAACCTTTTATCTGACAGTCGCCTGAAACTTTTCATCCTGGCTTCATCAGTAATTCTTTTATTGAAAGACAAAATTAGGGAAGAGCCATCGGTGCGAGGCAATGTCTCTGTGTAAGTGTGACGCTTTCCTTAAGTGGCTGTCAGCATCACAGGCAGCACCAAGGACTACTTTACGTCCAGAGGAGCACGCTGCCACCAAGCCAGGTGTGGCACTGGTGCCCACTAGCTGTCACCTGGGTCAGGGTGTTGGCCCAGGCCCACGGAGGCACAATTGTCCCAACCCTGGTGTTGCTAGGATGAGGTGAACCTTTAAGAGGGGGTCCCAGGAGATGTCTACGTGTTTGGAGAGTGTGGCTGAGGGTGGGGGGACCCTTCGCCTCTCCCTGCTGACTCACCTGGCAGGATGTGACTTCTCCCTCACACACTGCACGTGATGCCCCTGCCCATGCACAGAGCTACAGAGCAGGGGAGGGGTCAGGCTGAGCCCTCTGGAACTGTGAGGCAGAATGATGGACAGACAGACAGACAGATAGATAGATGGCAGATAGACAGCTGATGGGCAGAAATAGTATTAAAGAGAGTGAAGGAAAAACTGGGTCCTGCTGATGTGCAGGGTGTGGGTGACCATAATGTGGGTGTGGCTGTGGGCCGGCTGCTGACTAGGTGTGACTATGAGTGTGCAAAGTGCACAAGCAAGAGAAGGACAGGCATGAGGTGGAATCAGAGCTGGCCCCAGAACTTTAGGAATGTGGCCCAGGCTGTTGCTGTCTCAGTGATGTGTCCTCGGAACCCCAACAGGAGCATCTCCAGGCCCCCACCTCCCTGCTGAGACAGGGAGACTTGACCAAGGGCAGAGGGGCTGTCACATGTCTGGAGCATCCCAGAGCCAGGGAACAGACTGAGTCCTGCAGGGCTGACGGGAGCCACATCGGACGTCCACGCCTGGGGTGTGAGGGTCCGCAGAGCATCAGGCGGAGGGAGGGGCTGTGGGGTGGGCCCGTTGCCAGCTGTTGAGCTAGGACGGCACTGGGCAGCTGATGCTGCTGACTAGGAAACTCCTACTGGCACCGTACAGAGAGGACTTACAGGGAATCTGAAGCGCAAATTTGGGGCTGGGGACTGAGGAGCTGGTGGTAAATAAACACCAGCTACAGGTAGAGGTCTAGGGAAAGCATCTTAAACAAGGGCTGTATGAGGAGAAGGGCCTGGGACATTAGCCTTGCAGTGCAGATGTGAGGAGAGGAGCCACTGTGGGCGTGGACTGAGCCCCAGAGAGCAGCAGGAGGGGCCATCCAGAGGGGACAGGTGCCACGGGGTCCTGGGCTGCTCGATCAGGGAGGTGGGACTGGAAGCTGGGTGGCAGCTTTGATGTGAGTGTGAGGATCTGTGCTTGGAGTGCAGCGTGCACGGCCGTGCTCGAGAAGCAGCAAGGATCGCAAGGAGAGCCAGCATGCGGAGTCCGCCTGGAGCGCAGCGCCCTGAGCGACGGCTGCCAACACCAATGGGTGGCTGAGCAGACACTCTGTTCTTTTTAAGGCAGGGGCCCCGCGAGCTGGGGGTGAGCACAGGCTCTGAGCCCTCAGAAGAGGCGCCGGGATTGCCCCATCTGAGGACCTGGGGCAGAGCACGGCGGACACCAGTGGGAGGAGACATTTAAAGGGCTCCTCAAAGTTCAAAAGGTGCTGGGAGCCCAGCCAGCTGCTAGCAAACATGAGCGAGAGCACAGAAGCCAGCAAGAGGAGAGGAAGCAGGTGGAATGCCACCGAAAAGCACTCTAGCGGGGCTGATTCAACATCTCTGGGCCACATTTGTGGTTCTACTTTCTTTGCAAGTGACACCAAGTGATTGCTCCACAGGGAAACCCGCAGCTCTTGGGGTCGCGGTCTGTAGTGGGAAGTCCTGGGCTTGCTGCAGAAGGCAGACGTCTGCCAGCTGCAGCCAAAGGGCAGGCAGTCCTGCAGCAGAGTCTGCCGAGCCCTGGACCTCCTCCATTCGCCCTGCGTCGGGCTGCTTGGTAGCCTGACCTCTTACCATGTAAGGTCTTAATGAGGATTTTGTCTTTGAGGGACATTTGTTCCTGGCTGTCACTGAATCCTTTGGAGGAAGCTGCTCTGGAGAGAAGGGGAGGGCACAGCAGAGGCACACTCTGCTGTCTTGCTGGCTGTGACCCTGCGTGTGCCCTGCCCTGGGGTCAGTGCTGGTGGAGGACAGAGAAGCAGAGGCGAGTGAGGGCCGGGACTCACAGGAAACACTGGAGGGAGAAGCACCGCCCGCCCCGCGGAGGGTCCAGCTTTCCGCTGGCTTTGTCTACGCTCTGCAGCTGTTCTGCCGCGGGGAGCATTCAGCCTGCCCACATTGACATAGAGGACTACGGCGACTTCACAGATACGGAAGGGAAGAAGGACTGTGTCATCGTTTTCACGCATTGTTATTTGGCTTTCAGATCGTGGCGGGATTCACTGAGGTTCAGAAAGAAACCAGAGCAGAGACAGCATCTTTCAGAAAAGATCAAATGCTCCATAACTCAGAGTAAACAGAAGTATCAAGCTGTTAAGAACAGAATCTTGAATTATTTATTTCGTACACAGAGCTTTTCAGTGATAGATCCCTTTGCCCTGGTCTTGCACGCGTTCTGTCACAGTTGCTCTCTGTCTAACGTCACCTTCCTCACCTCTTGCTCTTTCTGACTTGAGTGTTCCGTCCTCTTTTCCTCACTGTCTGCCGTCCACTAGCTTCCCAGTGTCACGTCCCTGCCTTGAGCCTTCGGCTCCCACGGCACGAGCACGCCGCACCTCCTTGCTCACAGCGCACCCTCCAACAGCTCTGCTGCTGCTGCCTGCGCTTACTCTGATCCCCCAGGGACTTGCGTGCCTTTGTCCCCTTGAGAATCTACCCCAGTCTCGGCATTGAGGCGCTGCTTCTACTCTCTTGTGACGGAAACCAGACTCCCAGGTGTGAAGCCTGATTGTATCAGCCTGTGTAAGGGACACCCAAGTCAACCATGGCCCACCGTGGTTCTGGGTGTGGCTGCAGGGCTTGCTGGACAGGCCCATCCTGTGTGATGACCAGTGAGCTGCCATCTGAGAGGAAGTGAAGAAGGAAGGAAGCCTCACTTCTGATTCTTTGGAGGAGCTCTAGACTTCACCTCAACTTGCATCAGGCTTCAGATTTCCTCTTCATACATGCACACATAGACACACACATGCACTTGCACACGTGTACACACACATACACATGCACCCACATGTATGCACACATACATATATGTGCACATATGTGCAATGTACCCACACACATACACACATGCACACAAATTCACATGCATGCACACAGACACACACACACTCCCGCTCCTGCTGCAGGTCTGCATCCCTGTGTTCCACCTGGGATCACCACACCCCTGCAGGTGCCGTCCTCTGGGCATTCACTCCGGCTTCCTTCTATCTCCCAGGGAGCACTGCGGCCACTAGGAAGACCACAGGCTCAAGCCAGTGTTTGCTCTCAGCAGGAACGGGGCAGGAGACTGCCTGGCTAGGGCGCAGGAAGCCCCAGGAGGTATGGAAGGGGAGCAGCCGCAGAAGCAGACAGCGGGGGAGGGGAAGGGAGGGAAAGCAGCAGCGAGGAGGTCGGCAGTGGGAGAGACAGGCTAGGACTTCTGGCACGCTAAACTGAGGGTCAAGGGCTGGGGGACAGAATCATGAGATTCTTGGTGAAAATCTAATTTGTGGGGCGGAAACAGGAGAGGGAAACAAAAGGGGATCATGAAAAGGAAAACACTGGCCTCTGGAAAGCAATCCAGAAGCCCTAACATCCATCTAATGAAAGTTCTACAAAGGCTGATAGATACCTGCAAAGGTGGATTATGGGGAAGTGGTTTAGAGAGAACACTGCGCAGCTCAGGGAAGCTGTTCTGCCTGTAGAGCGAGGGCCCGGGGCGCTGGCATGCTAATGAAAGTCTTTCCCTTGGACAGTCTAGGGTGTAGTGGATAATAGGACTAGAAAGTCTTGTGGTTGCTAAGAAATTATCTCTAAGTACTTAGGAGCCTAATGTAAAAATAATTATCACCTGGAACTAAAATTCCATTTTATTTTAAGAAAGCACAGGTGGTGGTGAAGTGGAAAGGAAAGGTAGAAGCGTGCCAGAAAGGGTCCTCCAGCAGGAGGCACAGAGGAGACAGGCGTGCTGCGGAAATGTTTTAAAATAACGGGCGAAAGAAAAATAACAGGAAACGCTGCCCAATGCATGAGCTCACCTGGCAGAGCGACCCAGAGCGTCAACAAGCCAATAGCAAGCTAGCAATAGGAGACCCAGCTCATCTAAGAAGTAATGAAACAGTGTGTCTCACGCCCACACTGTTGAAGAGTCAGGATAATAACACTTACCACGTATTAAGTGCGTGCTCTGCATAAAGGTACTGGACCCAAGACGGTAGGGGGCGCTGTGCTCAGTTCCTGGGCGCACACCGAGGGCTCCGCCCGCGCTGCCTCTCTCCAGGGCACTGCGGGGCCCGTGCTGCAGCCCCTGGCCCCTCCCTTCCCTGCCCACCCCTGCGTGTGTCCATCTCCTCAAACCTGCTTCACCTGTGCTCAGCCTGTGGCAGCCGCTCCTCGGTGGTGGTCACTCTGTGACGCTCATTCCCTCGAGGATGCCCTTTGGGCCACAAGGAGTGTCGTCCCAGTCCCCGTTCCACTCTGCTGCAGACGCCTGGCATTGCTGGCCGCCCAGACTTTCTGGAAGGACATTCTTCTCACAACAGTTCAATATTTTTTTTTCCTGGCTGGCTCCGAATGCCTTCAGGGCAGGTTTGAGTCCCGGGGATGAACCCCAGCAACCTGCGCCTGCCGGCTTTGTGGAAGCAGCCACTTAAAGAGCGGAGCTACGGGGCGGGCCCCCGACAGTTCAATATCTGCAAGTTGCTTCTTGCTCTTTTCTTAAAAGCCACGCCCTTCTCTTCCCGTGTCCCCGTCTCTGCACCCTCCACAGGACCTGAGAAGTATCAGCCATGAACAAAAGTACTCCGGTGTGTGGATTTCTTGAAGGCAGGCACAGAGCACTTTCCCCAGAGACAACCCCTCAAGATGCAGTACGCGAGGCGGCTATCGATGCTTAAGCCCAGAGCGTCTGGGCCGCTCGCACTCGAGCTCACGGCTGCGTGCTTCGCGGTGGCCATTCACCGTGTGCGTGCATATGACTGAACACGCTGCCGGGACTGCCACCCGGTAAGGCCCCCAACGCAACTGTGCTTAAAATTAAGCCCACGATGACAAGGGCATTGTACTGGAGCAGAATGGCCATGTGGGTCAGCAGCACAGAGCAGGAACACAGACGCACCCCGGCCTCGCCTGGTCTTCGCGAGCCTGCCAAGTGCCTACACTGGGGCGGGGCAGCCTTGACGCTGGGAGCCGCCATCTGTTCGCAGAAGACTGAGCTTGGACTCACATCACTCTCCACGTACTAAGTTAAAGTTGAAATAGTTCAAATATCTGAGCATTAAAGCAGAAACCTTGAACCTACTGGAAGACAAAATAGGTGAAAAGAAGACAGATGCAGGAAAGGATTTTCTGAACAGCACCTCAACTGCATAAGGAACACCAGCAACACTGAACAAATGGGATTGTGTTGAACAGAAAAGCCTCCATATGGCTAAAGAATCACTGGGTGCCATGAAAACACAAGCTACAGCTAGGAAAACACTTGCCAGGTACTCTGCAGACTAATATCTAGGGTACATAGAGCACTCCCCAAAATTAGACCACCTAAAATGAAGACTCAGTCTAGAAATGGGTGAGAGAAGTGAAGAGACGCTCGGCAGGAGAAGGACCACAAGTGGCCAGCGGATACAGGAAAGTGTCCAACATTTTAGCCACTAGAGAAATGCGCGCAGAGGAAGGACCATTTTGTATTTGTATATACAGAAGAGTGAGGATAGATGGATGGCTGCCTTCGCTTGGTTCAGTGAGAGGAAGGATCTGTAGTAGTCGTGTGTGGACGGGACGCCCCGGCTGCTTCTTGTGCTGCGGATGATGCTGAGAACAGCGATGTGCAATGTATTAATTATTGAAAATGCCCTACTAATCAGCTGGAAAGTGTCTCAGTGATATTTGTTTTTCAATAAAATAAAATAAACTGAGCTAAGATTCCATCTTACTCCAGAAAGAATGGCAATCTCCAAGAAATCAAACAACAATAACTGCCAACGAGGCCGTAGTGGAAAAGCCACTCTCCTGCACTGCTGGGAACGTAAGTTCGTGCGGCTATCATGCAAAGCAGTACGGGGCTTTCTCAAAGAACTGAAATTAGGCTCCCCACGGCCCAGGCATTCGCCTCCTAGGGGTACTTCCCAGTGAGCGCAATACTCCACAGTGATGTTCACAGCAGCACATTTCATAACAGCTAAACCCGAGACCGCCTAGATGCCCGTCAGCAGCAAGCAGACCAGAAAGTGGGGCATCTGTGTATAACGGAATAATATTCTGCTATAAAGAATGGCAGATATGGGACATTTATGGGCAAGTAGATGCACCTAGAAAATACAATTTTACATGAAGTAAACCAGACATGCAAACCGAAATGCCATGTGGCACCTCTCTCTAACCTGAGTGAGACAAAGTACACATAAAGAGAATAATAAAGGACAGGTACAAGTGGATGAGGCAGTGGAGCTCTTGCAAATGGGAAGGGTCCAAGGGACAAGGTCAAGGGGTGGGGGGGGACAAGAGGACAGAAGCAGGACAAAGGCGTGGCACACCGAGGAGCCTAATGACCTCAGTGAGCACACTGCGTGCCATAGACAAGCGCTAAGGCCAAGAATGAGACTGGAGAAAGCAGACTTAGAGGAGCAGGGGAGGCCGGGACCGCACCAGAAGGCCTGAGCTGCGCATGCGTGTGCGCCCACTGCCTGGGGTGGCTGCGAGCCGCGTGCGCTGCCAACTCGCGCCAACAAGAAAAGAAAGGCTGTGAAATGAGCAGCTTGCAGCCCCTATCGCCATGCAGCGCTGGCGGGGCTGCCCCTGCCTCGCCAGAGAGCGCCCCGCATGAATGCTGCGCGGAGCAGCCCTGCCGCTGGGCGAGGTCTGCGCTCAGCAGGCTTCAGGACAGCGCCTTCAGCGCTGCCAGGACTCAGAGCCACTCGGTGGGGTAAGGTGGCCACTCACAGCAAACGTGCAGCAGACCACCGCTGGTGCTTGCGTCGTGGACAGAACCCCAAAGTAGGGGCTGAAAACAATTTGGAGAAACATTAAACTCTGCTGTCACAGAGGAGCCTACAGCTATAAGTTTTGAAGCATAAAAGTTGACTCAACAATTTTACTTGGTATTTCTGAATCCCTAAAATTAAATTTGAGGATTTGGGGAAGAGCAATTAAAATTCCCAGAATTCATAGGATTTCTTTATATTTCTTACTCGCCACTTTTGATAACATTTTATGTGATTTTAACATAAGTGATCATAAAACTCAGCAGCATACCATGTTGACATGCTAGGATTTCATTGGGGGTTTGTATACTTTTAAAAATGACATATGTTTATGTAAATATATATATTTATGCATATAAATATAAACATATATATGTAAGATAAATGTATGGTTTTATTTACGCATATATTTTGTTATTTCAAAACCATAGAAAATAATTTGTACCTGATAAAGACATTTGACAATAAAACTTTAAGAGAAGGAAACACTACCAAAGAAACCCTTGTAGAGCTTGACGGATGACATTACAAATATTCAGTACCAGATGCTCTCTGTTTGAGGGGTGGGCAGCATGCAGATAAACTCATGCTAGAAAATTCGATGGTGCTTACCACTGAGCTGTATCCTCAGACTCAAAGTCATCATGGAAAAATAGTGTTCAAATCTCAGTGGAGCAACTACCTTCTCACATAGCTTTGACCTTTGTTCGGAGGCCAATATTCTCAGTGCAGAGCCCTCTCCCTTGAAGCTGCACTTGGCTTCAGATGTTGAGGCCCCTGGTGGTTTAGGTGTGTGCTTTGCCTCTTATTCTAATGCTTCTGCTGTCGTTTAAATCCCCGTTGGTTGTCCTACTTCAGATGTCAGATCAGCTTGAAACTCAGTGCCGCAATATTTAACATTTTTTAAAGAATATAGAGATATAAGGAAAAAACAGTGATAGAAACTATATAAGATTTCATTAATAGGAATTCAACAATGATAGCTGTATTACGTGACACTATCTTCAAATTAGTTGTTCACGTTACCAGATATAAACATGTGAGATTCATTAAAAAAACACAACAACAAAGAAGTTACAAGAAATTCAAAAGAGTAAAAAAAGAAATCAGGGTAAAAGAAATTTAAGCAATATTTTCTCCTTTCAAAAGACCAGGAAAAATCCACAATACAATTATGAAAACTGTTCTGTGTATATACCTAAATAAATCTTTTCCTCTCCTTACATTTGTCCTTTTCCTCACCCCAGTTTTTCCTTCCCCTTGAACAACTTATTTCCCTTCCACAGTACTTGGACCTCTTAGATTTTCACTACTCTTTCAAGTTCTCACACTCATGAGATAATACAGTGTTTGCACACGTGGATCTGATTTATTTCATTTACCAATATAAACTCTAGCTGCATCCATTTATCTACAAAAATCTCAAGTTTATCTTTTTTTTTGCGGAACCGGGGATTGAACTCAGACCCTTGCGCTTGCCAGGGAAGCACTTATTTCAAATTTATCTTTTTATAGCTGAATAATACTCAGTTGTGTAAAAAGTACCATATCTTTTTATCCATTCTTCAGTTTATGGGCATTCGGGTTGTTTCCAGGATTTGGCTTGTGCTCCTATAAACAGGAGTGCGCATTTATCACTGTGCTGTGACTGTTCGAGTTCTTTTGGAAAAATTCCTAGGAGGGGAATGGCTGGTGTGAATGGGACCTCGAATCCTGGCTTTCTGAGGAGTCTCCACACTGGTTTCCATAATGGTTGTACCAGCCTTCACTCCCACCAACAGTGAGGAGGGGCTCCCTCCCCACAGCCTCGCCAGCATTTGTTCTTGGTTGACTTCTTGATGACAGCCATTCTTTCTGGTCTAAGATGGTATCTCAGTGTTGTTCTCATTTGAATCTCTTGAATGATGAATGATGTTGAACTTTTAAAAATATATTTATTTGCCATTTGTATCTCTTCATTTGTGAAGTATATATTTATCTCAGATGCCTACTTTTGGATTGGGTCTTTGAATTTTGGTGGCCTGATTTTTTAAATTGTTTACACATTCTAGATAGTACTCCTTTGTCTGATGGACAGTCTGTTATAATTGTTTCATTTTATTCTGTTAATTTCTTTTGATGTGCAGAAGCTTTTCAAAAAGAGGAGATTCCAATTGTTGATTCTTTGAATATTTTCCATGCAGTTTGATTTTTGTTCATGAATTCTTTATCTACATCAAAGTCCTTAAGGTTTCTACCTACTCTCTCTTCCAGAAAATTGTGTTTCCATTTTAATATTTAAATATTGATCCATTTTGACTGTAGCTTTGTGCAAGGTGATAGGTATGGGTCTATTTTAATCCTTCAGCATGTGGAAAGCCAGCTTTCCCAGCACCATTTATTAAAGAGGCCATCTTTGCTCCATGAACATGTTTGGCACCGTTGTCAAAGATAAGATGGATGAGTGTGCTTGTAGTTGTGTTTATATCTTCTAGTCTGTTCCATTGATCTTCAGGCCTATTTCTTGTTTGTTTTTCTTTTTGCCAGCACCATGCTGAGTTCATCACAGTAGTTATATAGTATGATTTTAAGTCAGGGATTGTGGTGCCTCCTGCTGTTCCTTTGTTACCCAGGTTGCTCTTGCTGTTCTAGGTCTCTTCTGGTTCCAGACGAATTTTAGGAATATTTTTTTCTAGATGTGCGAGGTATACTAATGGTATTTTAACTGATACCGCTTCGACTCCATATGATGATTTTGGAAGTGTGGCCATTTTCACAATGCTGCTTCTTCCTATCCAGGAACAAGGAATATCTTACCATTTTCTGAAATACTCTTTGATCTCTTTGTTCAGAGCACTATAATTTTCACTGTATAAATCTTTTACTTCCTTTGTGAAATTGATTCCTAAGCATCTCATTTGTTTGTGTGTGTTTCTGAAAGCCATGGTGTCCGTAATCTCTCTCGGTGCACTAGTTGTTTGTGTGTAGAAATGCTATTGATTTTTGAGTGTTGTTTTTGTATTCTGCCACATTACTGAGTTTAGTCATTAAATATAGAAGCCTCTTAGTGGGGTTTTTGGATCTTCTATGCACAGTATCATGTCATCTACAAATAATGAAAATTTCACTTCTTGTTTTCCAATCATTATTCCTTTCATTCCTTTCTCTTGTCCAATTTCTCTGGCTAATGTTTCCACAACTCTATTGAAGAGGAGTGGGG
>NDGN011378410.1:0-27813 GCA_002564285.1 Tympanoctomys barrerae
TATATATATATTTAAATTTGGAAAATTTATGGAAATTTTCTTCCATATATATTTATTTATATATATATATAAAATTTCCAATTTTCTTCCATATATATTTATTTATTTATTTAGAGCAAGGCAGGGCCCATAATGCATGGGAGACATGATGGCATTGTATTTACATTGCAGTGGCCCTTTCCCAACACAGAATAATGGTCTAATGAAGAATGAAGAGAATTGCAGATTGGGCAGTTCTTCCAAGACACAAATCAATATAAGAGTTCAAGAGCAAAGACAGTCTTCCCCAAATACTGCCAGTGAAGCGGAGGCTATCAAAAGATTTTTCTAAAATTTGGAAAGATAGTACCTAGAGGGATCTACAGATAATTATAAATGTGCAGATTCTGGGTTTTCTAGAAGGAAATGACCTTCAAAATAATTTAGATCATTGGTAAACTCAATAAAAAGAAAGTTGCTCCAAATCTCAGATTCAGATCAAGTGCAGATGGATTTATTCCATCCCCAAACTCTTAGCAGCTTGCCATTGGGATACATTTTAGTTTTTACTATCTATATATACATGGTGTCTTGGATATAATAAAAGTTATAAATTATAAGAAACAGCTAGAAAATGTGAAGTATAATTTCAGAAAGCCAAGGGGAGATCCACAAATGATCCAGGTATTAGAATCAGCAAAGGCTTTAAGTGAGCCATAATAATCAAGGTATTATATATGTCAGCAGACAAGTCAGAATTATCGAAAGAAGCCACATGGAAATAGCAGGAATGAGAGACACAGCATGGAAGTAAATAATTTGTCCAATCAGCTTAACCAAAATCTGTAAACAGTAGTAGAGAATATCAGTAAATTGGAATATAGAGCAATACATTTATCCAAACTAAGAATCAAGAAGAACTGGACAATAACAAGAGCTTACATATAAAATATCAGTGTATAATTACATATCAGTATGTAATTGGAGTCTCAGAAAGTGGAGAGCAAAATGAGAATAGGGTGGAGAAATATTAAGAGTTAATGGCCTAGAATTTTTCATTTAGACTTACAGATCTTCAAAGTTCAGCAAATCTCAAGTAGAAAAAATGCAAAGAAAATGATATAAATGGATAATAGCCAAACTCATGAATGTCATATATAAAAATAAAATTAAAAGCATTCTAATAAAAATTACACACCGTGTACTGTGGAATCGTGCTAAGAACGGTTGCTGGCAGCGCCTTTAAAATTCTGATGGAGGATCCAGAACTTCCAGGAGAGATCCGAATTTTGCATGTAGTAGTAAAATTGTCCTTGCTTTTCTTAGACAGGAACAAAGGTGATTTTTCTTTAGTTAACCCAAAATACAAAAATGTAGAGAATATTTATCTGGTATCAGACTGGTGTTTTTAGATTTTGGGAAAGAAATGAGGAACACTATAAAGAGTAAAACAGAGTAAGTTTTAGAAAGTCTTTATATTTAAAATTCCCAATCAATCAATCAATCAATCAATAAAATAAAGTAAAATTCCATGATGAAATATTGACTTTTAACACAAATAAGTCATTGCAATACAAGAATTTACCAGATGTCTGATGTATCTTATGAGACTGAGGAAAAGAACACAATGAGGGTGGTATACAGATTGAAGAAGGGAAAGGAGGAGGCTGGTAAAGACTGATGTGGCTGTGCCTGGCAAAGAACCTGGGACTACTTAAATGAAGGGGATTGAGAAATTTGGTAAATATTTGAAGTACAGTGCAATCCAGTTTCTCATTGTTAAAAAAGAGAGAAAATATGGAAAGAGGGGCAGCCACATAGACTGTATTAGCATTTGAGGGCTTATGGAAAGGTGTGGCTGTCTGTCTGTCTATGTACATATGTATGGATTTATCAATCTTTAAAGTATGTACATGGACCCAGACATAGAAATAGAGTTGCATGTGTGCATGTACGTGTGCATAACAGACACCCGCTAGCTGTCCCACTGGAAGGACAGAGGCAGTGATGCTCCCTGTGCACCTGAAAGGACATGGTTCTGTCCTGCTTTGTAGGTACCATCACCCTCAAGAAACAAACCAGAAACCCAGGAGCTTTTAAAGAAATAACAAGTTGCTGAGTTGGCTCATGAAATGGAAGAAACAAGTCGGCAATAGCTTCTGGTGTTGGAATATGAGAGGTGTACTGAGCTGGATATGTTGGGTGCCTCTTTGAACTACCACTGGCCAACTGAGAGAATTTAAACATCAAAACAAATACAGTGGTACCTTGGCTTATGAACTCTCTTGTCTACAAACAATTCCATTTGCGAACAAAAGCTTTTGGCAAATTTTTGTTTTTGCTTGCAAGTTGTTTCAGAAATGACAAACATGACCGCAGCCATCTTTCCGACACAAACACAAACATGCCCATCATTTCCAAAATTGAAGAACAAATTAAGTTTGTGAGCTGAAGTACCACTGAAATTGGTAATCATCTAGTCACTAAACTAGGAGTCCTTACTTTTATGGCAATATAAACAAAGGGTTAAATGAAATAAAGAAAAGCTCTACCTAAGATTATAATGCCAACTAATAAGTATTGAAGAAATTATAGACCTTAGAAAAATCAGCCTTTCTCAGCCACCATAATATTAAATGATTCAGACAAGAATCAATAGATGCTAAAGCTTAGTAAATTAAAATTTGGATAAGAACAAATTATTTATATGCTGTCAAAGCATCTTCCTACATATTACTTATTAATTGATGTGCATGAAATATGTACTAATTAACTGCGGTAGAGATACCTGGTAAACCTCATTTTAATCAAAAGATAAAATTTAACATTTTCTGTAGTAGGACAAACAGATACTCTGGACTCTCCGACACGTCCCACTGACAGAGGTACAGCACCACTGCTGTGGCATGACCACTGCAAAAGCATACAGCCAGCACATAGCTGCAAGGAGACACCACATCTCCAGGCTTAGTTTCTTCCACGAAGTAGCTGGCTTTGTGACAATGGCTTTTTTTAATGCAGTGTCCCGCTGGGCTGTATTTCCTCTGCTCATGTATTCCAGCTCAAGACAGACACGGGAAGCCTTCCAGGAGGCAAGATGAAAGTGGACTGGATGCCAAAGTAGGGAGGGCTTCACAAAGGCCCTTCTTCTCCATCCCTGTGTAACATCAATTAGGGTCCTGCTTTACGGTTAATGAGCTCTTCCTTTCAGGACTAAACACACTTATGAAAGTTAAACTGCACATTATCACCTGAGTAAAAATTTCTTTAATCAGATAATTAAACTGCTTTCTTTCAAACACTATCTTAGAATCACAGATGGAGATTTTTTCCTTTGTTAATTAAATTATTTTGGGAGTGAGGGTGGTAATCTGGAATACATGCCATTTAGGTGCCATTTAGGAGAACAAGTATTCAATTCAAGAGTAGGAGAGGCTTTGGGTAGCTAAAAGACAATAGAAAGACTGCTACCTGTCGGGAAAACCCTAAGATCAGAAGGGCGGAGGCCCAAGCAAAATTTTGCCATCTTGCAGTTTTTTTTGGTGGACTCAGCTAACTGCTTTCACGCCCTGAAAAGTAACCTGAATGGCTGTTGTCCTACGGGAAGACGGTAATTATCAATCCCTTGAACAGAACTAATAGCCAGTCAAGATGGTTTCTGAGGGAATAAATGGCAAAGTTGCAGCAGGCTCCTCTCCAGTCCGAGTGCTCCATAAAATCACTCTCATCAGGAGGCGCTGCAGCTCTCTCAGATACATGTGGCTGCGAATGTCATCTACGTACAGAAAGGTTACTCAAAAAGCCAGAATTCTGGGGAGTTCTTTTGGTTCAGAAATCTGTTCTGTGCTACCTGCTTACCCCGAGGCCATGCCCTAACAGACACATGGCCCCAGAAATGAGATCTGGGAAACTGATCTCAGATAAGTGAAAAACAATAGCAAACACCCAATTTGGTGGACATGAATGCCTCTTAAAAGTAGCCAGAGGGAAAGAAAAGAGCATTCTCATCAAACAAAGCCTAGGAGAGAGAAAATACATTTTTAGGCTGCTTTGCTGTGTTCATATAGCTTTTAACTCCATTGTCTTCTTTAATCCCGGAAGAGGGCACATCTCAGAATGGCTATGGTCTGGCCAGTTGACTACAGACTCGTCATCTGTATTGTTCACTGTGACCCCAAAGGATAGAATAAAATCCCACAGCCGTATTTGACAGTTCCAGCAATGCAATTTACTAAATGAGAGTATCATAAATGCTCTTGCACTAAAGAGATTCATGTTAGGATGCTGAGGGCTGGGGAATAAATTTAAGCCTCACTTAGTCATGATTTAGGGTGGCCACCTCATCACAGTCTGTCCAGGATGCTCCTGATTTTAAGCTTCTTGTTTCCTGCAGGTCCTTAGTCTCAGGTAAACCTGGACAATTGATCACTACCAAGCAGACTGTGCCGGTGATTTTTAAGTCTGTCTAGTCCCAAACTCTTTTTATTTTGATGCTTGTATATGTAAGTGTAGTGCTGCTTTTATGCACTGTGGGCATGATATAACATAAAATAACAATGGTGGCTCCCAGGTGGCGTGGACGGCACAGCGCTGCACCGAGAGGTGGTGTTTCCACCAATAAAAAACTCTGTGACCTTGGGAAAAAAATCTTTCCTCTTTGAATCTTTTATTTTTCCCCAAATAGAAGAATTCACATGGATGTTTTATAAGATTCCTCCCAATTCTACCATCCTGTGGCTGTTTCCTATGAATTTAAAGTGTCTCATGTGAGTGTTGAGGAGATGTCCTTGCATACCAATTCTTCACTTCTCTGTGTAGATGAGGAGGGGGAAGATTGGACAGAGCAAGTGAGGAGAAAGAAAAATAAGATGTAGAAAGGAAAGAAAAAAGTCCAGGAAAGATTCTTTGCTTTTATTTCAAGAAGGTCAGAGGATGTATTATAAATCTATTTGCTTACTGCTACAGAAATCCTTTCAAGCCCATAAGCCAAATCTTCCTTTCCCCTACCTTAGCCCAGAGAGGAAAAAAAAAAAAAAATGTCCAAGGTGACACAGGAAATTAATGGCAAAGGTAAGTAGAGTTTGTCTTCAGAGCTGTGCTGTTTTCTGGTTAGGCTATACTGGTTGAGAAGTGTCCCTAATTAGAGTAATGGCTCCTTTTTCGTTTCGTTTTGACCAAAGGGAAAGATTATTTCTGATAATGGAAAGCACAGGAGACACAGAATAATTGTTAGGCTCCTCTTCTCCTTCCAACTCATTGTCCAACCCTTGGCAATGTTGACAATTTCAGATACAGGTTAAATACAGCAAGGGGAAGTCAATGCTACACCTTAAAAATTAATTGTTCAAGTACGAGGTCATTTCAGAGTAATGCACCATGAAATTATGTTATTCTGCAGAAGAATTTCCATAAAGTTTAACATGCCATGACACATTCTTTTTCTATTCATTTTTTTAAAAAACTACATGAAGAGGTTCTCTGGAGTCAGGGGTGAGTGTAAACCTTGCTGTAGACGAAGTGGGGCATGTTATGCAGGATGCGCAGAGTGGCAGAAGCTGCTGGGGCGCTGCTGAAGGAGACCCTATTACCAAAGCAGGTCCTATAAAAGTGCAGCTCGCCTGGAATCCGTGGAGGCAAGTGCGGAAGAAGTCATTAGTCTTGGTGCTTTTTTACTGTTATTCACACTGGGATAATGAGATTATTGGAATATTTTTTTTTCTTAATGAGAATGAGACAGAATACCTTGGTCTCTAAATGATTTAGTCACAGAAGGAACACATTACTCTTCCCTTGATTGCTGTCAAATGCTGGAAAATTGGAATATTATACTGATATTTATCGTGATGGGCAATATTTTTCCTGCCTTCTCAGTGTCAAATGAGATGGGGAAAATATTTGTCTGGGAAGCAGTCTGCTTTACAAGGTTTGTAGAAAGGAAGACAGATGAAGATTCAGGATAAAGAAGCACGGGCGGAGGCTAGGAGAAGGATAATTGGAGGATGGCTTTTTGCTATTTCTTCTTTTTCTTTCTCTCTCTCTTTTTTAATCAGTAAAGCTATCGCCTTGTTTTAATTTTCTGCAGTCTTCTCTTCCAGTTAACTTACCAGTGTTTGGGTCTAATTAGACATTGTTTGGACTCAGAATAGAAGGTTAATTTCAAGGGGAAATGGGTTGTGTTGGTCTGGAGGTCATTAGAGACGGCTAGTTAATTTGTGTTTCTTGGGAAGGAATAACATCCTGGGAAATTCCTTGCAGGAGCAAAAGTGATTTTTTTCCTCTCTCATGCTCAAGAACCTTTCACCTGAGACTTGTCAGCCCAAAGTTTATGGGGCCAGCTCAGACTAATTGGGTGGCCTGGTGCACTGAGATTCAATCCAGGTCATAGGTGACTTTTGCAGCCACACTGGACAAAGAAATCTTTAGTTCTAATTCTTTGCCCTTCCCCACCCCACAGCCTTCTCCAAGAAGGTCATGAAAAAAAAAAAAGTGGCAAGGGAAATATTTTTTGCTATCTGTGTGTGCTGGCTTTCACAAAGCAGATGTTGCCATGTGTCTGTGTGACATCAAGAAATTTTAGCATGCTTGATATAACAGGTAGGAGAATCCTACAGTTTGAACACTGCTTCTGTGATTTACCGATGCCAGTCTTTGGTAGATTCATGCAGGTTTTGATTAGAATATGCAATTTCAGGCTCATGTCCTTCACCCTGACTTAGTTACTTGGGCAAGGTCCTATTCTTCTGTATCTTAATTGGCTTCCAGATCTCCCAGAAGTAGTGGAATCCAATAGTTGTTGTAAGAGATAGCGTCCTAGGAAGTAAATTGACTTGCCTAAGATAATGCATCCAGGTGGCAACAGAGCCGGGCCTTGGTCTCAGGGGCAAATCTGATGCACTTTGTTGATCCATACAGGATTTGTACCTGTGTTGTGTTGGGCTGCACCTGTGTCCCCACAGGCTGTGATGGCATGTGCTTTGTTCATAATTTGTAGCCTTTTGACATCTGTGTACACACTCCCCATGTGCCTAACTAAGGAAGAATCCAGGGAGTGACAAGGTTTATTGCAGAGACAAAACACATAGTAAGCATGGCTCTCCCAGGGCATACTGCTGCATTAGAATGAGGCAGTTGAAGAAGGGCTGGAAACAGATAGGAGATTTTGAAGTGCAGAATTGTGGCTGTACGAAGGGGCAGGCTTTGCACCTAGCAGCTTTGGTGAGCAACCTGTATTTCTTGGCTGTTGTGGGTTCAATCTACAGTGTCTCTCAAGTGCCTTGTGTTTGGAATGTGAAATAGGGGGTGTGGCACTCACCCATGAGTTAGATGATGAGTTCATAGCTGGCTTGTTATCAGGGGTGCTGATCAGAGGTGAGTCACAGGCACTGTGACCTGGAAGGGTACATCTCCCTCTGTGGTTCTTTTCTTCTCTCTCTGGTTCCTTTATTTGATCTATGAAATGTATGGGGAAAAACATGCTTTTTTTCCCTTTTCTATGTTTATTACAGAATACCTGACTCCTGGTCATCAAAATGTGTGTGTGGTTTCCTCTATATATAAGCCAACCAATTCTGCAATCAATTCCAGTTGGTCATCCTCTGATAGGATTCATTTCAGATACTATAGAGATGGCACTGACCTTACAGATGACATGTGAAGGAGTTCAAGCCCTACTAGCTCAAAGTATGCTGAATTGTTCTGGGGGTGACTAATAAGCCGAGATCCCTCAAGGAAAACTAACTACCAGAAGGGCCACTTGCTCTGTTTTGTTCACACATTGTGAGACATAAAGATTTTTCTTAGAGCTGTGTTTCATTGTCTCGATCATACCAGGTATGGGGGTGCATGTATATAATCCTAGTTATTAGAGGATAAGATAGGAAGACCATGAGTTGGACAGAATCCTGGGTAATTTGGTGAGGCCATGTTTCAAAATAAAATGAAAAGGACTAGGATGTGCAGCTCAATGGTACAGTGCCTACCTTACATACATAGGACCCAGCAGTCTATCCTTGGCCTCAAAAACAGGGCTGCAGTGATCTGAATACACAAATGTTGGTGTGACCCTTATTTTCCATTGCCTTTTACCCCTTTCCCTATATATTTCTTAGTTATATAGAATGTATCACCCTGGTCCAGATAGCCATCACTCCTGTCATTCCTTCACATACTTTACTACTTACCTAAAAAGCATAGAAGCATCATGCTTTGGCCCTTTCTTTGGATTTCACTCTGTTGCAAAGATCTCTGCATCCATATACATTTAGTAACTTGCATGCTTTTGCCTTAATCATCTTCCTATTCATTAGGAGTCTAGATCTACCCAAACATCCCACCTAAGAAATAAAGAGGAGCAGAGGGGCTCTATGTTTCTCTCCTCAACAAGGGTTCAGATAATGGTCACAGTCGTAGCTTCTTGCCCCTACATCCAACAAACTGGCTATAGATTGGGTTCCCACAACTCTGTCTTCAGCTTTCATTGCTTTGCTACAGTGACTGGTAGAGCTCCTGGAAATACATTACTTATATCTTCTGTGTGATTGTAAAGGATATTACAAAGAACATGAATGAACAGCCTCATGAAAGAGAGGTACAGAGCAAGGTGGGTGGGTAGGAAGCAGTGTGTGCACTCTCTCCAGCTAGACTACCCCCCAGGCCATTCCCCTGTCAGCTACCCAGAAACTCCCCCAAACCAGTCCTTTGTGGTTTTGATGAAGTCTCATAATATACATGTGATGGATTTCATCACTGATCTTGGTGATCAATCAACTTAACCTTTGGCTCCTCTTTCCTCTTCAAAGGATGGGGGTGGAGTGGAGCTCAAATTCACAACCTCTATTCAATCCTTATGGGAGACCAGCCTCCAACCATAAGCTATCTAGGGACTGCCAGCCATCAATCAATTGTTGGCATACAGAATGACACTCCAAACGGAAGATTCCAAGAGTTTCAGGAGTAGCAGGTCAAGACAAGGGGATGATTCTGAAGAGCAAACGTGCCCTCCTTGTGCCATGGTGCTTGATGCTGCCATGGAGCCTGGGGAGCTTGGGGAATCCAGCGTCATTTCCATCCAAATGCAGATGACTTTCTGGGAAATGAGGGATGGAGCATTCTAGTCATGCTTAGTTAGCTTCAAGACAGCTTGCATCTCACCCCCAGGAAAACCACTTATTTATAGCCTATAGATATATTGACAAGGTTGGAAAGTGAGAGTGTCCTGAGGTAAGATGTGCATTCCAAAGAGGTGAGTGCTAATTGTTCCAGTGATAGTTTATTTATTGGCTAGGACATAATTACTCTCGTTGGGGTCACGCCGTGGTTGCCTCTAGGTTGCCATGTACTTCTGGCCTTAGGATCAGGACCAGGGCAGAGTGTGATTGTTGAGATTCCAACTCCCAAAAACCATCAGCAGGCATTCCCTAGAGCTGGTGGCAGGCCCTGCTCCCCAAGGGATGGATGAGGAGGCTTAGCTTCTAATTTTCCCCTGGAGGCTTTCTTGGATTCATTAGTGTGGTCCAAGAGGCCACAAAAGGAACTGGGGAAATGGCTACTTAGGTGGTAAATTCTGTTCTGGGAAATTAGGACCAGGGATTTGTGTTCAGAGATAAATGGGAGGCACTTGCCCCTGCACATCCCCATTATTTCATAAGGACTCTGAAATCCACAACCAAGCAGCTAGTGATGAGGCTCTGAAAACAAAGCAGGAGAATTTTGAAAGCACTCTTTTGACCTCTGTCCATCAGCTGCAAAAAGAGGCTGCCAGGCTGTTTCTGGAGGATTCATTGTCATTTTCTGGTAGTCGGGCAGAGAAGACTCTTGTGTCTGTGGGGAATCCCCCACCATTCTGGAGATCACAGGCCAGGAGATGCATGGGGCTTGCCTATCACAACCTCCCCTGAAGGCTTCAGTGCAGACATTGATAGAGCTGTGATTTTTCTAGCTGAAACACACTTGCAGGGCTCAGCATAAGACCAGGAAGCTGGTGGGCACTGCCTGCGGCAGTTTCTGCCCCTCAGGGTGTGAGTTTTGAGCTTGGGTGAATTTGTTCACACGGCCACGTTAGAGGCTGGTTACTCTTCCTGGGCAGGTAAGAAGCTGAGTCAGGCTACTGGCTGAACCTGGGAGAAGTAGGTTTTCACCAAAGCAATCTTTAGTGCTTTATTTAGTAAGATTCTTCATTTCCTTATACATTTTTAGAGCAGATATATTACTAGTCAAAACCCTGGTGACAAAGCTCCCTCATACAGTGCACTGGCTTTTTCTTCTTTTGAGTATTTGTAAACTTCTCTAGCTGTTTTGTCTCTTTGACATAGACTGGCAAAGAAATTGAAGCAGTTCAGATTCCCAGCTTGCTGCTGTGCAGGCTTTGCTGGCTTGCCTGCTGCCTTGCCTAGCCAGCTTAGCCCCACAGGCTGCATGTAGAGGACCTGCAGCAGCAGATGGAGAGAGGCAAGGCCGATCCTGGGAGAGTCGTCAGGAAGAGCAGCAAAGGCCCAGGATGAGGAAGCTCCTGCTGGACCAGCTGGACTGAAGCCCAGCTTGGTGCAACTTCCCCCAATTTGGGAAAATAAGACCACAAATGAGAATAGGAGGAGGCAGAGAAGCAGCTGGAGACAAAAGGGTGTTCAGCACAGGATGGGAGCTAGGAAAGGAGGAAGGCCCTGGTAATAGTACGTTTGTTTATTTGTTTGAGGCCTGGCCTGCCTGCCATGTTGCAAGCCCCAGGCTTGCAGTGCTGTCACAGGCTCAGTGTTGCACCTTAGCTCAGGCCTTGGAGAGTGTGGAAAGGAAGGCCTCAGAGTCCCCCTGCCCTCCTCAATCTTTGAGACTTCCCTGTGCATCCCTGGAGAGACTCAGGGCATAGGGCCGAGATCCTCAAGCAGCTGATAGTTGAAGGACAGGCAGAGGAGAAGGAAGAAGAGGAGAAGGAGGACAGAGAGGAGCAGGAGGAAAAGGAGGAAGAAAAGGAGACACAAGGGAAGGAAAGGGAGGGAAGGGAAGAGGAGGACAAAGGGAAGGAGAAGTGGAAGAAGGAGGTGGAAGAAGGGAAAAAGAAAAGATGTGGAGAGGCAGAGACAAGAGGAGAAACAAGGTACTAAGAGCACAGCTTCTCTTTGCTTCTCTGACCCCAAGGAGAATTCTCCACCAGCAGCTGAACTGGGCTTTCTGGAAGGCCAGAGTCTCCCTACATCTAAGGACATGGTCTAGAAATAGAGATCAGTCGCAGGAGGGTGGACTCCGCCTGGCTCTGCCTGTCCTGTTGGGCACAGCACTTGCTCTGTTCCATTCTTGATTAGCAAATCACCCCTGCCTGCATTCTGACAGGGCTTTTCATCCTGAAAGATCACACGGCATGCTCCAAGTCAGAGAGCCTCTCCCTGCTGCCTCTTACGCACAATTCCGAAGATTAAAGTCTCCTTCCCCCTTTACTCCCACCCAGAAACCAGAGGAACATGTAGTGCTATTTAGCGATTTCTTTGCATTAACTGGTGATCATCTCTTGATCTGGCTTGCAGCTCCCAAGCCGTTTCCCCACCTGGGTGAAGACAGGCCGGGCTTGAGTGGCAGCACCTCAGTGTGAGACAGCGAGCCAGGCTGTCTCTGAGGCATGCAATGCAAGCCCACGTACATGCACCACCACTATGCCTGTGTGTACACATGCACACATCTGCGAACACATGAAATATGGATCCACTACCTCACATATATTCCCATGCCCCTCATAAGGTTGTCCATGACAGTGGCAACATCAGAATCCCCACATTCCCAAGGAAATTAAAGTTCAGAAAGGTTCGGACAGGTATAAGGTCACACAGCTGCTGAATGGCATAAATGGAATTCAAAACTGGTTTTCTTTCTTAATGAAAACTTTTCTATTCTTTCTATTATGTGACTCAAGACAGGGCACCCTGTTACTGAGCCCCTCCCCATCGCTTGGTAATGTACTGAAGACTATTTCATCTGAGTTCTTAAAATAGTCAAGATATAAATTATCCATCCTCATTATGCAGCAGGTACAGCCAGGACTATCATTCGGGTCTCTATGACTCTGCCACCACCATCCTTCCGTGACTCTGGGGGCATGGACAGGTGACAAGGCAGGGCAACGGAGCAGGGGAACCTAGAGCAAGCCGCATGCTTTGCCACCAAACAGACTTTGGTTGAACTGCAGTGCTGTCATTCATCAGCTGTTCAACAAGGTCCTTAGTCACTTTGAACCTCAGTTTCTCTGCTATGGTGGTGTCTGGGGTGTGTGAAAAGGAGCATCCTGATTTATGCTGAGCAGAATAGAGAAAGAACTAACAGTAGACTTCTAGCGACATGCAGCAGGCAGGCAGTAAACCTACTCACGGATGTTCAGCCTCTGTTTCTCCCAATAGTTTGGCTACATTTTGTCTGCATTGCTCACTTGACTGTGACTAGCTGGCTCACTGACACCTAACAGCCTCTGTAGGCCAAGGCATTGTCTAAGAACAAGACACTAGAATCTGGAGGAGGACTTCTGAAGACAAAGTAAGATGGAGGGAAGAAAGTCAGAGGGCAGCGGGGTCCTGAGGGGTTTGTGCTTGCTCCTCCCTTCTCCACTGGGCCTAACTTGGCACCCACAAGAATCGGTCAGTCTACATGAGCAGCAGCACATGCAAGCCTTTGAGTCACTGTGCACCCTGCCAGCCTGTGGAGGTAGGGCTGGTCATGTTGCTCCTTTTTGCATCCCTGTCCCATAAACTCTTCCTTGACTTTATCTTCCTAAATGAAACAAAATAGCTACAGTAGTAGACAGCGGGCTGAGAGCGATTCCAAAGCGAACAATTTTCTTTCCCAGCACATCATCATCCTGGCTTTCTGCTCATTAGCAGAGCTGTCACATTACAGAGTTGGTCAGTGATGCAGGCATCTGGAAGACTGATTAGTTTACAGAATAAGGACTGCACCTCACTTCGTCTTTGCAGATGCTATGGAATGTTTTGCAAGCTTCGGGCTAATCAGGATTCCTGTGTCTTTTTGTTACCTTATATCTGAGCTTATGTTCTGCCTTTCTTGTCTTGAAAAGAAAATATAATTCTCAATTGTTTTCCTAACTGCTCACCTCTGAGGCACACAGGCACTACCACTACATGTCTAGGCCCTTTGTATTGTTTCTTTTTTTTCCTCTGATGATGCATACGATATCTTAATAACTCTAATGCCATGACTGGAGAAATGGAAAAGAAACAGCCTGACAAAATACTTCTGCAGCATCTTGGAATTAGTGATATTTTTTGAGAGTGATCAATTATATCACTTAACTAGAAAGCTCAGATTATAAAGAGAAATATAATTGTGGCAATACGCTGAGATATGTAAGGGCAGACGTGCCCCTCAGAGACTGAGGGCTCATCAAGTTTTCCAGGTTCCATCAGCAGGCCAGTTGTTTGACTCCATCTCGGTGATTGGAGAGTGAAATCAAGCTCCTTCTGAGCATCGTCAGCTTCGCAGAAAAGAACAGCAGCAGGTCTGTGTCTATGTGGTCTATCAAGACTCCCAGACATTTTGCCAATCTGCCTGCATTTTACTTTCTCCCTCTGTGTGCAAACCTTATCATGCCTATCTTTCCTGCCTCTCTTGGAGCAGTTGTAAGGGTGAAGTAAATCACCTGGATGTAGACTTGATTTGAAAATGAATCCATATTCTTCCAAAGTAAGATTCAGAATATTACAGTCCTTTGAGTTGATATTAGATGTCAACTTGAGGGTACAGCAAGGCTTGCAACCCAAACAGTTCAATTATAGCATGTGACACCTAATCAGAAGAGAAAAATATTACATCCAACATGTGGGCTGGAGCAGGAACATGGAGGCTGTGCATTTGTGTTTTCTGCCAAGCAGGCACAAGAACTGAGTAGTTCTTGGGGGTGGGAGGTGATGGTGGTGAGACTGTGATCCAGGAAGTTTTGTAGAAAGATGAAGCTGGAGGTAGCACATGGAAGATATTTGTCACAAAGGCTGGGGAGGGTACTGTTTAGGAAGCACAGGTAAGAAACAAAGGAAGTCAACACTGGGGGAGTCAGTATTAGAACTGAAGCTTTGCAGGAGAATTTCTGGGGGCAAAAGTACCAGAACTGATTGAAATGCCAAGAGGGGAATGGGACACAAGAAAGAGAAATCAAAGATTTCATCAGTAAGCAGAGTCTGGGCTCATGGGGGCATGGGTAAGCCATTGACAGAAATTCAGGACACTGGTTGAGGGCACTTTGGAGTGCAGGTGGAATGCACAATAACTACGATGCTCTTAATGTTGATTTCAAGTTTCCTATGGGACTCACAGCTAAAGCTTCCACTTACGTGCTAGAAATGGCTCAGGGTTCGGGAGATGGATTAAGGCACTTTGAAATGATTAGGAAAGAGGCAAAGCCATTAGAATGGAGACTCTGTGGAGAGGCCAAGAAAACACAACAAAAGTGAGAGAAGGTTGTCAGGAAATTTATTGAAATTTTCTGCTTCTTTTCAAAAAATTCCTATCTTTTCAAAAGGACAGGAAAGGCAACTAGCATCTCTTTCCTCAGGAAACAAGCAGAGGTTCAGAGGATTTCTGGAAGATTCACCCATCACTTCATGGACTGGGAGGTCGGGGCTGGAGCCCTGGTTAGCACACTGCCTCCAGAAACTAGGAGATTATTCTGCAGCTAATTAGAAAGCACTCTTTTGAATCAATACAACAATTTGATTCCCTGCAACCAGAGCCAGAAAATTAGCCCTTCTCTAAGAAAACGGATGTCTGTGTGGCCGCTATTTTAACAGAAGCGGTACTCTTCTTGATTGGAGTGCTTTTCAAAGTAGTAGCTTCTCAATACTGAGGCACCACTAACTCACATCTCTCTTCCCTGAAATAAGTCATAGCCCCGATACTGCCAGGCGAGAAAGGAAACTAATTGAACCAGTGCCTTGGAAAGCACAGCTGCTCAGCTTTCAATTCTGTGGCTAAAAACTCCCTCTCTGATTCACACTGCCAAACGTGGCATCTTAGCTTCGGTAACTCCCAGGAACTGGGAATTATTTTTAGTGCATTGTTTATGTCTGTGCATGTGGGTGAGTGTTTATTTTTGAAATCACAGACATATGCTTTGCAGGAAGAGTATTGGTATTTCAAAAGTCATTGATGTTTTGGGTTCTTGTATGCTAAGGACGTGGGTCATCGCTGAACAACCTGACACAAGCATTATCAGGCTTGCAAACCTGTTTTCAAGTGAGATGTTCCCAAGCAATATTTATAGCGAAACCATGACCTCAAGGCATCTAAATGTGATCTGTTTTTATATCTCATTTTTTCCTCTGAATCCTTCAATCTAATTAGGCTCACATCAGTATATTATTATAGAGAGTAATCATTCCTTTCTTCTAATAACATTCATGGATAATTTTATTTCTCATTTCCAGCCTCCTACTCCTGTGGTGTAATTAGTGTCTTTGGCACCTCGTGATACTCAGAATGAGTTGCAGCTGCTAATTGCTAATTGAAAAATTAGAAACTCAGTTAGAAAAAGGATCTAATTAAAATGAAATTAGATAAAATCCCTTCAAACCAGCTCCCCCCTTTCTTTCACTTTTCTTTGTTTTTCTTTCTCCCCTTCTGCCTTCTTTTTCCACTGCAGAAATACTAGCACTTGCAAAATATGTTTAATGGCTGAAGGCAAAATATCTTTCCACAGTGGGCTTCATAATGTCGTGTCTGAGGGAGGTAGGGAGAGGTATGTAGTAGCTGAGTTAAACTCTAGAACATGGGCTTTCTCTCTGTTCCTGATGAGTGAAAATAATGCCTTACCAACAAGATTTTGAGATCCTCTTGGTAGGATATATGTGTGACCAGTCCTGTGTATTTTACCTGCAATTTAAGGAAATCATTTATTTATTTATTTGGTACAGGGTCTCACTATGCAGCTTGGACTAGTAGTGGTCCTCCTGTTTCAGTTTCCTCAGTGCTGGGATTACAGGTGTATATCACCACACCCAGTTTTGGTGGCCAGCAAGGTGTAGCCTGGGGTTTTGGGGCTGGCGCCTCATGTGGTACCAGGGCTGACATGTCATGTGGTACCGGGGATTGATCCTGGGTCCTTGTGCTTGCCAGGAAGTGCATAGACCACTGAGCTATCTTCTCAGCCCTTTTCCTGCAATTTGAAGGGTCACTGCTAGGATCATGGCTGCAAATTCTAGGATCCACTCACTGCTGAGGCAAATCTATTTCCTTCCTCTTCTGCACTGCGTCATCCCACCTGACAGATAATTAGCTAGGAAATGCTCAGCTCTGTAGACATTGAAAGTAAACCAAGGCCCCTTCTGTCTCTGAGGTACCTTCAATCTGTTGAGAAGTCTAGACAAACAGGGACAGGAGAATAAGAGTATATACAATCACAAGCAAAATAGTGTTTCATGTATATATGTTATCAGTTTGGGATTTCAAATATTTTTGAGCATCTTAGTACATGTTGAGCACTGTACAAAACATACCACACAGTTCCCATTGTTAGGGAGTTCATATCTGGACATGTGTAAATACATGACCAATGATATTATTTGATAAAGGCAATAATGGCAGCACTTTGTCAGACATTGCCAAGTTAATGCACAGATATAGTTGATGAATGTTGGGGGACCTGAGGAGGGGATGGGGTGACTTCCTGTTGAGTCACACCAATATAGAATTTTCTAGAGTTAGTAGACATATACCAGGCAGACAAGCTTTCCCATGCAGAAGCTTGTCTAAAAACAAGAGATAGAAGCAGCAAGATGACTTCTAGGAGGGTACATGGCTTGGCATTTCTGAAACCGGAACTAAGATGAGGTAGGGGAAGAGGGTGGAGGCTGGAATGCAAAGAATCAGCTGTGATTTTGAAGTTTAAAGCAGTGAGAGATGGGATGGGATATTTGTAGGAAAGTTTTTTAACATTTATTTTTTAAAGACAATAAGAAATAGAAAAAAATAGAATGGCCATCATCAAGAAGCCAACCAATAACAAATGCTGGAGGAGCTGTGGGTGGGAGCACAGATTGGTACAACCACTTTGCAAATCAGCATGGAGATTCCTCAAAAAGCTAGGATTGGAGATCCCATTCCAGCCAGCTATTCCCCTCTTGGGTATCTTTCCAGAAGAATTGAAAATGTCACAGCACAGCAATATATGTGTACCATGTTCATAGCAGTGCAATTTGTCATAGCTAAATCTTGGAAACAACCCAACAGCCATTGACTGAGAAATGGATAAAAAAGATGTGATATTTTCATGCAATGGAGTAGTAGTCAGCTATAATGAAGGAAAGTTTCTTAAACAATATGGGATTTGTATAGTAGCAGCTGGGAATTTTATATGGTGAAAGAGCATTCTAGATAAGTAAAAACTATGGTGAAGACCTGTGAAGGTAAGTTAAATTTAAATACAACAGAAGAGGTAGTTAATACAGACAAAAAAAGTAAAGTAAATTAGATGACAATTTAAAAAAAATCAGGCCAATGGATTCATTTTAAAAATTAAACTTTCATTGCATGTTGTCCCTTGTATATATAAGTTGAATCTATTTTTTTGTGCAAAAATCAGGATCAGAAACCACTAATCAAAGTTATAGAGCAAATTTGCAACTTGGACAGACTTCAACTTAAATTAGCATCACTAAAAGTTGCTGAGTGATCAGTACCTACCCTACCCTTCCAGCAGCCAGCTCCTCCCAGTCCCACCTTCTGCTCAGACATGTGCTTTTTTAAAAATCTTATTTATTTATTTATTTATTTATTTATTTATTTACTTGGCACAGGGTCTCACTATGCAGCTCTAACTCATAGTGATCTTCCTGTCTCAGCCTCCCCAGTTCTGGGGTTATAGGTATGTGCCACCATGCCTGATTTTGGTGGCCAGCACAGCTTGCCCGGGGTTGTGGGGCTGGCACAGCATGATGCAGTACCAGAGTTGCAGTACCCGGGTCCTTGCACTTGCCAGGCAGATCTTAGGCCACTGAGCTATCTCCCAAGCCCTGCTCAGACATATTCTGAAGAGGGGACCGGTGGTCTGTGCAGGTGACAATGTGTCCTCCTCTGGGTGTGGCTGACCTAGGAGGTGGCTGCTCAGTTTCTTTAGGCTGCCAGTCCTTCCTGACCCAGCACAGCAGGCAGCCACTACCAGGTGAACTGGAAGCTGGGATTTAGGAGAAGCCATTCTATTGTGAAAGAATTCCCAGTTAAGAAGAAGAAAAAAAGACGAATGAGGAAACGTGATAGAGGGCTGGGTTGAGTATTTCCCTTTGTGTGTTTTGCAAGGAGGGAGCTGGTAACAGTTAATACCAGAAAGCCATTCAACACTTACTTAATGTATCTGGAAAGTTCCAGTGATCTATTTCCCACTTTGGCAATAACTGCTCACACAACTCTGAAAATGTAAGCCTCAATGTTATGCTTCTCATAATTTAGTCTGATCTTAAAATGTGACAGAATGGCAGTTTTAAATAAGCTTTGCCTTCAAGAAGTCTTTCTTTACTGCTAACTCACACTTTTCATGTTGCAACTCAGCTTCCTTCCCTGAAGCCCAGCACAACAGAGCCTGATGCACTTCACTGACTGATGTCTTGCCTTTCAGATAATTAAACTGTGCTAGTTTTCTCTGGTAGGTCCATGCTGAGTAGAGTTAAAGTAAATGAGAGGGAAATGGCGTGGTGTGGTGGTTCAGTCTGTGAACTTTCACTGTACTCCCGCATCTCAATCCTACATCTTGTACTAAGTTGTGCAAGCTGATGAACCTCAGGATGAAAGTGATGGTATAGGGCTGGATAGGTCTTCATAGGTGTTGACAATTAAGTGAGGTTGTATATTAAGCAGATACACAATGTGTTCTGGAACAAAAGGGTAGGAAGTCAGAGAAAAATGGGGAGAGAAGGATTGCTTGCCCGAGTGACAGCTCCCCATCTCCTTTCGGCAGGCTAAGCCCACGTGCTCTGGGTCTCGTTGTGGAGGGGAAGCCTGAAGGGCAGCGTGGTCTGTCTGACTCGCTGCGTGCGCTTTACTGTCTGAGCTGCGCAATAGCCAGCATGCTGTCCTGAAGGACAGAGCTGGCCTAAAGCACACTGGAAACGATATGCTAAACTTCTGTCTGTCATGTGCGGAAAGAAACTAAGCAAGAAAGAGAGATGACTGAGACCTAGTCATGAAGATTGGTTTAAATCCAGTTTCAGGACCAGAGACAGGGACAGCTACGGGATGGTACCTGCTTTAGATACAGGCTTCTTTCTCAGCTTCACTCTCCTTGTTTGTCTTAGTTCTCCTTTCAGAATGCGCCTCGAGCTCTTCTGAAAGTCTCCCAGGATGTCCCCTCTTTATCCTATCCCCCTTCTTGGGATAAGCTTTATAAGTAAAAATGATAGGAAAGTTAAGTAAATTACTACTTCTTGAGAAATCATTTAAAGGAGAATTTCCTACATATACCATTCACCCTGGAAGGAATACTTTAAAAATCAGTTCCTAGAGTACTGTAGAGGGAATATTTGCGGATTCCAAGTCGTGATGCCCTTGGCACCCATTAGCTCAGGACTCAAGGAACAGACTGGGCACCTTCTGCTCTACGAGTCCCTTCTTGGAATGAAGATCCCTTTTCCTTTTCCTCTTCTACAAATCATACTTCACAGTGACCCAAACACGTCTCTGCATAATAGAGCAGGGGAGCAGCCTTTTTCTTGCTTTGCCCTAGAATCTGTCTCTCCTCAAATCCATATCCAGGGAATTAGCTTGCCTCTCAGAATTTGTGCTGTACAGTGGGGCATGAGCAATTGCACATCAGGAGAGACAGGATGAGAGCCACATCCATATTCAAAGCATGAGCCTGCCGGACAGGTCATTTCTTCTGGGGTTGCAGCCACTTCCCCCTCAAGGCACCCTGGGAACTGCAGCCGGGATGGCGAAGCTATTGCTAGTCTATCTTAGGAAATGGATTTTCAAAGAAAGGTGACTTTGAAGGTTTGGAGGTGAAAGTCACTGTCAGTTGGCAGAGCTGGCTGCTGGCAGAGACAGAATTCACTAGGGGATAGACAAGGGCTGGGGGCTCTAAGTCCTTGCTGTGGCTGAGTTTTCCTTCTCAGAAACGCTGGTCATTCCTAATTATCTGTCATGTCACCCTGGCTCTCCTAGAGACTGATCATTTTCTTCTGAGGTTTTTCAAATCCATTTTTAGGCATGGAAAACCCTCTCACTTCATCTTTCAGAGATTCTAGGAATAAAAGTAAAGGTGGCAACCACTGGAAAATTTCTCTCCAAGGACTTTTGGATATGGTCATATGTTTACTAAAAGGCAATTTCTCTAACTTATTCTCAACAATAACTTTGAATGAATAGATGCTATATTTTGATTTCTAGCCTCCTGGGAGGGAGGGCTAAAATAGTGCTAAGGGAAAATTTCCTCACGTGGAATAGTGTTATAAGACCCACTTGAGCGTTGTACACAGGACTTTACAGTTGAGTCCAAAGGATACCAGCATCAAACACTTTCATGAAGCAGACTCTGGGATGTACAAACAGCTTGAATCATTATGCACAACAGAGACATTGCCATAGAGAGACCATAGCAAAAGGAAATTACAGAGGAATGTCATGGAGAGGCCTGTCTACCACGAGATTTTGGTGAATTCACCAAGGCTTAGGGATTAGCCTTTGACTTTTACAAGATTTGCAAGTCAGTATTGTCAGCATCCTAGAGTTCATTAAGGAGATCTGCACTTGCCATCGGTAGCAACATCAACGTGTTCACTCCAACCATGTGCTTAGGATGTGTCCTTGGCAGTGCTAGAGAAGGGCAGCGCATCGCATCAGGGAGAGTGTGATGCCTCCGGAAGTGGTCTCTGGCATGTTTTGACACATGGCCAATGGCAGACTGGCTGGGTGGAGGAGCAAATAGATGTGTGTGAGTCATAGAATTGGATGGTGAGAGGAGGGAGAAGAGGAAAAGAGTAAAGGAAAGGGCCATAGTAATGATACTAAGGACAGCTTTGATCCTCCTTTTTTGAGATAGGGTCTCATTGTGTTGCCAAGTCTGGTCTCTAATTCCTGGGATCAAGTGATTGTCCTACCTCTGCTAGGGCTACAGGGGCACACCACTAGGCTCACCTTCTGGTTAACATTTATTAGATGACACGGTGTGTCTGGCACTGAGGTAAATACTTATAACATTAATCACTAAATCCTCACCATCACAGTCGTTCCAGGGGGAATGCCAAGGTTATACTTTCCATTTCATACATAAGACTGAGATTTACAGGAAGGTAACATACCAAAGACACCCAGCTAATAATTTGATAGAGTCCAAGTAAATTTACAAGAGGCAGCAAAGTAGAACAGCAAAGCTAGAACCTCCAGGGTGACATTACACTTGCATTTTCTGGCAAGCATAGGCCATCCCTCCAGACCAGCTAGAGAGGAAGGTAATTAGCAACTGTGATGTCCTAAGCCTCAGAGTGAAGAAGTGTGTACATGGCTTAAAGAGGTCATGCTCTGCAGTGTCTTCCTGCATGTCCCCAGCAGGGGGCGCCTGCGTGGGGCTCACACTGTGCTCTTCAGAGCCCCTTCTTCCCTGGGCAAAGCTGAGATGGAACCCTGTGTTTCTTTATGTTCTGTCTTCAATTAGTCATTTCTGCTCTCCTAGAAGCCACACTCCCTTAATAACTTTTTAAAAGGTTTGCGTGAATTATACATACTCTGCATGGGATTTATAGCAAGCAACAGCTACTCTTGTTTCCTCCCTTTTCACCTTCTCAGGTGTAGGGCGGGAGAGTACCCTTCTTGTCCACACGAGGCACACTCTCCTCACCTCAGCCTGGACATTGCACATCCATGGGCTGAGTAGATTAGTATCATTCTCAGAATCTTGTACCGTCAAATTAGAGCTGACATTAAGGAAATGTGTTATGGCTTTTAAATGCCCCCAGGAGATGAGGAGAATGTGGATTTTGCAGCTGGGGGCTCTTATGGCTACTCCCTGAGATACCCGACTCAGAGACCTGCCCCAGTCTTGAGATTTCCCCACTTGTCTGCCGGTCTCGGTCTCATGTCATGAGTACTTCAGAAAACTGCTTTCAATCACACAAATGACTTTTCGCGTGAAATAAACAGACCTCGCTTGGACACATTTCCTCAATCCACACACCTGCTTCCACTAAGTCTATTTTGACATAAAATGTCAAGATTCCTGGGTATTCTGGACACCTGTCGACCTCAGAGTTAATCATAAACCCTCTGCTATAACAGGACTTTTCTGCACTCCCTTCTTAGCCCTGTGGCGTTTGAATATAAACTGATGGCACCTTAAGTTCAGGTGAGGCTGAGAGTACATTCTGAGAAATTTTTTGAATAAGGAATCAAGGCTAAAAACAAAATGACTCACCATAAGATGGGTCAGGTTACTTTCTGCGAAAAAGCAAGGAGCTAATGATATGGATTTTCTTTCTAAGGAGGCGCTCTGCTGCTAAACTATACTCCCAGGCATGACAGGGATTTTCTTCTGTCAGGAGGAATTCTGCCTAATTCCTCATCCTGTATTATACCCACATGTATGTGTGCGTGCGCGTGCATGTGCACACACACATACACACTCACTACCTCCTGTAGAAAGCCCAAGAATTAAACAAGATTTTCCTTATACAGAAGAAGCCATGCTTTAATTTTCCCCTATACTTTCTCTATTTCTGGGTAATATATCCTCTAAGGTCTCCAAGTCCTTCATTATCTGCTTATTTTCTGTTTGATTTGCCCCCTACCCTGCCCAGCAGTTTCTCTGCTAGAGCTCAAAATTACTTTTAACAGTATCTTTTAACTCATTTAGAAACACCTTCCTTGCATGTTAGACCTGGCTTTCTCCTACACTCATCTCTGCAGTAGGAAATTAAGGTCAATATACATTAACTATACCAGCAATCAGAGTTTATAATGAGAATCCTTCCACTTACTAGTTTTGTTTTAAATTAAGTGGAATGATGAATGGGAGGGACCCCGTGCATGGGGGACCAAGGTCTCAGGAAAGCATTTGATGTGTGGAAGGCTGGACCTCCAGCCATGCCCACGCTGGCATAGTCAGAGCACAGTGGCTGTGGAGGGAATGAACGCTGCTCCACCTGTCTGTGTGCTCTGGACCACCCTGCCGCTCACATTAAGAACTCCAGGGCAAAAGTGCCAGACAGAGACTCACATGCTGTATACCTCCCTATCTGAGCATCTTCAAGCTAACAAAGTGCCACACAACTATTCTTTTAAATATTTACATTGACAGTCATCCCTCAGTAACCATCAGGACACCAGCCCTACATTTAGGACCCTTAGACTCAGGGCTTTCAGTGTTCTGAATGTGGCAGGATGGAAATCTGGGGTGGCCTGGCCTCTGGCCCATGGCCTGCTTCTTTACTACCTCTACCTCTGAGGTGTCCCCCAAGGCATTTGGGAGTATGCAGGAGGTGCCATGGTATGCTTATTTATACTCTATTCAGTCCTTACCACCACTAGATGCCTAGGGAAAAAAAGAGGCCAGAGGAGGCCTGGACAGTCCCTGCTTGTGAATGCTGTGTAGGCTGAGCAGGTGTGTGTGGGGTGAACCTGGAGCGTGGTCTAGAGAGAAGAGAAGGGAGGGCACATGGCCTCTGAGTGAACCTCTTATTCCATGGGGTGGGGAGCCGTGAGGAGAGTAGAAAAGAGAGCCCCTCTAAAGTGTGTCTCTGAGAGGAAACCCTTTCCGCAGTCAAGAGGGAGCACTGGTGTTAGAAACCTGGTAGAGTTTTGGGCAGAGAAGTTAATATGAGACGCAGCAGAGCTGACACCATATTATTACTGTAGGATATTTCCATCTTATTTTTATTAGTTTCCATTATAAGCAATAACCATTTTTATTAAGTTAATAAGCATTATACACTCTCAAGAATTCTCATAAATCATTCAGACTGCTGGTGCTTTAAATAGACAAAATAATCCATGAGCTCCATAGCATCTCTCTCTCTCTCCTGTACCTGCTCCACTCACATCACCAGCAATATCTACAGATTCATGTTCACATGTATACACACACACACACACACACACACACACTACGCACATGTGCTAAGGGCTGCAGACATAGCCTAAGCCAGGGTGAACCTTGGAAAAATAAGCCACATAGTAAATCATTTTGAGCTATTGGTGCTCCAAGAAGCTCTGGCGTGCTCCCTGGTCCCTTTGGACAGTATAAGAATTGATACCAAAGGAAGGCAAATGGCTCGCTAGTGTTTGGCTGCCAGGTTCACAAAGTGCTAACTGTACAGGAGAATAAAAATGTTGGAGTCATTGACAAGTACTGGGGAAAGAAGAGCAGCAGACTCCTGTTCCTTGATGAATGGATGAACATTCATTGGGAGTGTGCAGGAGGTGCCATGGTATGCTTATTCACACTGTTTAGTCCTCACTACCACTAGATGCTTAGGGAAAAAAAGAGGCCGGAGGAGGCCTGGACAGTCCCTGCTTGTGAATGCTGAGTGGGCTGAGCAGGTGTGTGTGGGGTGAACCTGGAGTGTGGTTCAGGTAAGAAATGAATCCTGTTTTCTATGATTTAGGAAACTTCTATATACTCTTGGAGGAGGCCAACTAATAAGAAGGAATAAAAATGTCTTCATTGGAATCTTGGGAGAGGATAGAGTATAGAAGTTCTCCAAGAACAGGGCTATTGACCTCAAATGGAGGGTAAAGATTTTTAAAAATTATTTTTAAAGGAGAAAAATTTGCATATAACAAAACTCTTCAACTTTAAGAGTGCAAATTAAGTCAGACCAATGTCTGGGGTCGTATCTATGATTACAGTCATGATGTAGACCATTTCCACATTCCCCAGGTCCTTTCTGACACTATAACTTGTTTATTTTTTTACCAATTGATTGACATTTGAATTATTTCCAGTTGGACTAAATCTGAAAAAAGAAAAAAAATCTAGAACAAAACAAATGATCACAAAATACCAGAGAATACCCTGGTATTTTCTAATGTTACCTGGCCTTCACGGTGAGGTTGTATTTGGATGATTCTCCTACTGGGTGTAAACAGACTACAATGTAAAGCCTCAGATAAACTTATTCTGCAGCCATTCTGCAACTTATTCAGCAACAAAATGAGTCCACTTTATAATTTTTCTAAGTACAAATGAAATTAATGTCACTATGTCAGACACAAGATACTGAATGTCTTCTCTTGGCTAAAATGAATGAGTACTGTTGGCTGCATGCTTGTTTGTCTTTCATGTAGATAAGATTTTTGAAATAGTCATACAGAATTGCTTTTAATTTTGTTACACTCAGTCCAGAATCAGTCAGTTCTGTAGTAGACAGCACAAGTCATCCAACAGAACTCCAAATCCTGTAATAGTTTCTTCCTAATCAGCCCTTACTGAAATATCTCATTTCCCCTTGTATATATTCTTCTCCACTGGAATGAATAACAAATATAGGTAATTCAAGTACAAGTATCTCTTTTTTTGGATTTTTGGCTGGTGTGCTACCAGTTTAAACATTCACATCAAGTCTGTGTACATATGTTTCCTTTCTTTCATATGAAAGGAATGTGATTGATTTGTAGGGCCAGCCTGATAGCTCAGTAGACTAAAGCACCTGCTTAGGCAGAGTGCAGCAGCCAGGGTTCAATCCACAGCAGGCAGTACCAGTGCTGCCCCTGAGGCTTGGTGAGATGGTGATTGAGACTGGGAGTGGTGGTGCATGCCTGTAATCCCAGTGCTTGGGAGACTGTAAACAGGAGGATCACTAGGCATCTGCTCTGTGTAGTGAAACCATGTACACCCTGTAGACCCTGTCCTAAATACAGAAAACAGCAACAACAACAACAATAACAATAACAGCAACAGCAATGAATGTAGTGGTTGATTTGTATTGCTGTGTGTTTAACTTTGTAAAACTTTATCAGAACATTATATTTATTCCCAAGCCTTCTAAATTTGACATTTTTCTGGGTGTGCCCTGGTAGTTCATTGTGATCTGAGCATTTATCTTCCTGTTAACTACATCTATTTCTCATGTAATGTCCTAGTTGTTTAACAACGGCTTGGACTTACAGTCAAGGTGCACTGCATTGACTTATGACCAACCACTCATAAATATGACATTTTTGGATACAGTTCTGCACATCTTGTTTATAGAAACTCGATATCCTTTTCTTGTATAATATAGCTTGTTTATACAATACTGTAATATTTGCTGATTGTACTACATAGGGCAGTGCTATATGTTATGTTATACGTTCTAGTACTGCATATAACAGTTATGCAAATAAAAGCAAAGTCATTAAGTTGAAGTTTTCTTTGACTATTTCTTTCTTCTGAATATCACAATGTGCATACAATATATGATTTCTTGTTTAATGACCACTTCAGTGAATGATCTAGTCAGAGGGCTGGATATTAATCATTAACTGAGGAGTGTCTATGGTGATGTTGAATATCTTTTAATGTGCTGGCATATTCTAAATATTGGTAAAATAACTTCCTCATTTTTGAATTGGGTCATGTCTTTTATTGTGATAAATAAATGTTAGAATCTTTATATATTTTGGATTTAATATTTTCAACAATTATATCTTGCAAATATTTCTCCTGGTGTGCAGTTTATATTTATATTTTTGTCAGAATTTTTTTTGGACAACAAAAGTTCAAAGATCAAAATAAAAAATTTGATTATATATATTCATCAATTTTGTGGGTAACTTTGCTTAACCTAAGCTCAAAAATTTTCTATTTTTCTTCTTAATCAGCCTTGCTTGAAATTCATTTTGTCTGCAAATAGAAAAACTTCCCCTTCTCTTGACTAGCTTCCTGTCATAGGTAGTATTGTTTCCTATTCTTTGACTTTCAGGCTATGAGTTTCTTTGCAAATTAAATGTGTTTCTTATATGCAGCATATTGTTGGATCTTGCTTTTTGGTCTGTTCTGCCAGTCAGTGTATTTTGATTGGTGAATTGAGATCATGAACATTGATGGTTAAAACTGATATGTATTACCTTATCCTTGTTAGATTATTTTTCTGTTGTTGACTCCCCCTCTTTTTTCCCTCCCTCTGTTTGCCTTGGTTGGTGGATTCCTTTTATTGGGATTCATGGAGTTGTAGTCCTTGTTATCTCTTTCTAGAATGTCCTTCGACACATTTTAGAGTGCTGGTTTGGTGGTCATAAATTTCCTCACATATTCCTCGTCATGTAAGTATGTTATCTTTACTCCAGTTTTGAAAGGTAATTTTGTGAGGATGCATTGATCTGAGCTGAAGGTTGTTTTCCTTTAGAATTTGAACTACTTCAAGTTCTCCTTGATTTAAAGGATTGTGCTGAGAAGTCAGCTGTTGATTCTGATGGGTTTTGTTTATAGATGATTTGTTTTATTTCTCTAACACTTTTTAAGACTATTCTTGTGTTGAATTTCTAACATCTTAACTATGATATGCCTGGTTGTAAACTTTTTTTTTTTTAACTGCGGCTACCTGGAGTTCTATGTGCCTCACTTATGTGTATGTGAAATTGTTTGTCTCTACTAGGGAAGTTTTCGGCCATGATGTCTTTTTTTTTTTTTTTTTTTTTTTTTNTTGTACCAAGAATCAAACTCAGGACCTTGCGCTTGCCAGGCAGGCACTTATGCCTCCCTGGCAGCCATGTTGTCTTTGAACAGTATGTTTTAAATCATCTGTGCCATATTCTGATTTTTCATTGACTCAAATCCATCATAAGTTATTATTCTTTGCCTCATCTAGTAACTGCTGTATTGATTTCTCATGGTTACTTGCTATTTTTAAGAACTTGTTCTTTTTTTCTTTTCTGTTTTTTTTTTTTTTTTTT
>NDGN011378416.1:1205-12715 GCA_002564285.1 Tympanoctomys barrerae
GGGGGGGGGGAAGAAGGAGGAGGAGGAGAAGGAGAAGGAGGAGAGGAGAAGAGGAAGAAGTGGAGGAGGGGAGGGGAGGAGAAAAGTGAGGAGTGAAGCTTTGTAGAGCAAACTTGGATGAAAGAGGAAAGGATAAATTAAAGAGTAGGCTACCCTGAGGAGTCAAGATAGCAGGCTCCTTTTGGTGTCTTCTCTCTTATGTCATCCACATCTTTTGGAAGCCGATGAGAAGTTCCACATATGGAATCATAGGACTTATTTGACACTGTCCTGGGACCTTGTAACTGACAAGTCACACCCTATTTTCTTAGCCAGCTTTGACATGCTCTAAGGACAGTAGAAGAAAAGGATTGAAAGAGACTGCTGGGAATATCCTCTACCCAAAAAATGAATTTTCACCTTAATAAATGAAACATTTGAGTTGCAGAATTGAAGTTTCCAATGTTAAGCTTAAATAAAATAACCTATTTTGCATATAGTGTGGTAGGTATGATCAGGCAAGAAACTATTTCATAGGTAAAGCTGGTGTGTTGTAGATTCTAAAAAGAATATAATTAAAGATAATACTTTAAGTGAAATGGTAACATTAAAATTACATGTGGCTCCATACTGTCTCTCTAATAGTACACCATTCTGGTACAATTAATTTGGAGATTTAAAAATCTGTATATGAGACTGGGCGTGGTGGCGCGAGTGCATGTAATCCCAGCTTTTGGGAGTCTGTAAACAGGCGGATCACTACAAGTCCGATCTAGTAGTGAGACCCTGAACACCCTGTAGACCCTTCCATAAAATAAAATAAAATAAGTCTGTATATGTTCAAAGCTTCCAGTCCATCTCTTAAAAGCAAACTACAACTGAATATTCAGCATTATGTTCTAAAATTTAAGTAGAAACAATGGCCTGCAGTTTTAGTTAAATGCACTGTATAGAATATTAAAAATAGAGTACAGTGACAAGAATAGCTCAATAGATTATATTGTTTAAAGGTTAAATAGATTATTAATTTAGAAAAATGATCAGATGGGGTGGTATAGGACTAAAGTTACAATTATTTGGAAGACAGAGGCAGAAGAATTACTCAAGCCCAGGAGTTTGGGGCCAAAAGAGCTAACAATGTGACTATATCTTTTAATTATTATTATTATTTTTTCGGACAAGTATGAGGACAAGGAGGAAGAGGTCAAATGGGGAAGCGGCAGAAGACAGGAAGGGGAGAGGAGAGGAAAGTTTATAAAGACTTTAATCTGAGTTGACTTCCTGAAAATGTTTCTTATACTGAATTGTGTGAGATGTAATAGGAAAAATGAGACATTGATTCTTATTTTAAAATTCTTTGTTCTGCATAAGGATATTTGACATAATTTAAAGAACCCAGCAATTTTGCAAATATAATTACTATATAATGTGTCTGTGTGTGTATATGATATTTTGTTTCAAACCAAATAACAACAACAAAAAAAAAGGTAAAAGAATAAAACCAGATGACCAAGTAATGTAACAGTTTAGCAGTTAAAACCTGAAGGTTCTTATCCTAATCCTGAGCAAATGTTGAGCTACTTTGCTTTTGTCTGAGGAATCAATTTACTGCCTTGAGGCAAGTAGGGTGATGAGGGTAATTTGGTCTTCATAATCATCTTGTTTGCCCTGAGAAAAGAGCAAGTGGTCAATTTGCCTTGTTTTGTAATTGTCAGTGTCTATCCTGGTGTTGAGAGTAAGTAGTGGTGGGTAAACTAAGAAACATATAGAGATGAAAGAGATGGACATACAGGCATGGAATTTAAATAGCTGTTTCTGCTGATATACAAGCTTTAATAGGTCTTACTACTTTTGACAGTTGGTGAGAGATAGATAGCTTTTTGTTTTGTTTTCTGTTTTTAAATCAGGAATTGAACTCGGGGCCTTGTACTTGCCAGGCAGGTGTTTATGCCACTGAATATTTTTTGAAAGGTCTGTTAACTGAAAAAAAGTGGTCAACAGTATTCTCCTTTGACAAAAATATCTCTTAAAGAATGAGATAAATCTTGAGTGTATATTAATATATTTTAAGAAAATGTACATAAATGGCTATATATTTTTGTCTTTCAGAGTTGGAGGGTTATCCAGTATATTAATGTCTTATTGATAATGGCAGAACATCCACCTCTGCTGGATACAACTCAGATTTTAAATAGTGATATATCTCTTCTATCTGCCCCTATTGTAAGTGCAGATGGAACACAACAGGTAAGGAAACTGAAATGTTTATTTATGTGTAGTACATATATATTTTTTCAAAGATTGTAAAATATAAACATCACAATATTTACATTTTGAACTCTAGTTCAAAATGTTTTGTTTTGTTAAATGATAAAATAATAAGACTATTTTTGAAATTGTTCATAAAGTGTCTCACTAATTGATAGATTTCTTGTGTTATATTTAGTTCCCCTCAAGTTTTTCCTTTATTAGTCCTTTGATTTTTTTAACTAAATATAATTTTTTACCTTAATAATTACTATAAATCATTTATTCAAATTGTTATGAAATTATAACTTGGTTATGCAATTACATAACATTATAAAATATAAAACTTCATCTTCTTTTTCTCATCTTTTTCTTTCCATCTTCTTTCCTCACCAGACTCCTGTCCTCTTCTAAAATAATGTACAAACTTCCTAAAAAGCTGCTATGTTCTATTACCCTATCCCAGGGCTTTAAAGATACAGTTATGTGTTCACACTGACTCATTACCCTAGTAAGTAATCCAGAAACAATGCTTTGCCATAAGCACCTATTATGTGCCAGACAATGTGTCTATTTTTCCACCCACCTTACATTGTAAGTATTTTAATGATAGGTGAAAAAATGAAGACTAAAGATACAATAAGTGATAAGGCAAGGCCAGCCAGATAACTCAGTGAACTAAAGTGCCTGCTTAGGCAGAGCACAGTGGCTGGGATTTGATCCCCAGCATGCCATGCCAGCCCCGCCCCCAGGGTGTGCTGAGATAGGTGATTGAGACTGAGCATGGTGGCACACACCTGTAATTGTAGCTTTTGGGAGGCTGTTCATGGGCAGATCACTACGAGTCCGAGTCGGATCTATGGAGTGAGACCCTGTAGACCCTATACTAAATATTAATTAATTAATTAATTAATGAAGAGGCAGGGAAGATAGATCAGTGGCTTAAGCACATGCCTGGCAAGCACAAAGTCCAGAGTTCGATCCCCAGTACCACAAAAAAACAGCTGGGGAAGTAGCTCTGTGGACTAAGCATTTAGTTAAACCCTATCAGCACTCATATCCTTAATCCTAGTATTGGACTATAAACCAATCTACATATCACATCCTAAGCCCCACCTATGACTGCATGAGGCTTGACTTTCATGGTCAAGCATATACCTGGCCAGCACAAGGTCCCAGGTTCAATCCCTGGCACCACATGCTGTACCAGCCAAAGAAACCAGCCATGGTGGTGCACACCTGCAATCCCAGTGCTGGGGAAGTTGATACAGGAGGATCACTATGAGTCCAAGTTGCGTAGCGAGACCCTGTACCAAATAAAAAGATTTTTAAAAAAGTAATTGATGAAAAGAAGGAATAGCATGGGTACCTGTAATATAACAAGTATTGTGCTGAGAACTGTATGAGTTCATTTAATTCTAGTAACAGTCCTATAAAGTGGTTATACTTGTCCATTTTGGCAGATAAACAAAATAGGTTTCAGAAAAGTTGAATAACATCATTAAGATTAGACAGCTTGTGCATCTGTGCTTGTATTACTCATAATGTCTCCTTTGGAAACAAGAAAAAATTATATTTTGTTATGTCATAAACATAATTTCTATAATGATTATGTTTTTTTTTTTTGTTTTTTTTAACGAGATAAAAGGTCTATTTTGCTATTTAAAATTCAGTAATCTTTGGCTTGGTTTCTAAATGTTTCTGTTTTATGTAACCAAGACAAAAAGTGTTGTGTCCTGGTTTTAATTTTCACACATACTCAGATAACTTTAAATGGGAACTTCATTTCACCAGTTTGCTTTTCATGGTCAAATTCAAGTCTATTACATTTTTTTTTTTCCCTCACAAGTATGATAGCTGTGACTGGTATTCACTTACTTTAGTGAAAGGGGTATCTTGTTTTATCATTTGCAGCCTCAGGCTAATTGGTGGTTTCAAGTTGTTGATAAATCTGTTGCATAAAAAAATAAGTATTTGTAGTACATTGATGTAGCTGCTATAGTTGTATATGCCAAGGGAGACAACACTGGAAAGATGTGCCACTGCATTTCCCTCTAAAGACTTCACTTCTTAAGTCACTTTCCTCATTGCTGGGACAAAAAGTCCAGCACCAACAACTTACAAAAGAAATTTATTTTGGCTCACAGTTTTAATCTATAGTTGGTCAGTTCAAGTCAGGAAGACATGATGAAAAGTTTTGGAAGAGGAAAGCTGCTCACATCATAGCACAGACAGGAACCTTAGAAAAAAGGTGAAGAGGGAGATAAACCATCTCAGTTCATACTCTGAGAGTTAAGGCAAACTCTTCACTATAACCACCCCCCATAAAAATTAAAAACTGCTGACACTGGCACAGGGTAAACCTTTATACATTCCAAAAAGGAGGAATGGGGAATGGAACCAAAACAATACAGGAACCCAGCAGGACAGACATTAAAACTTGAAGCATTGTGTCCAGCACCAAAGCAAACTGTAGCAAAATGAGAACTTCAAAGGCCTAGAGCGGCCTGATAGGGTTTGTATCTAGATATACCCCCAGAGCCTCATGCAGTCATAGGTGGGGCTTAGGATGTGATATTTGGATTGGTTTATAGTCCAATACTAGGATTAAGGATATGAGTGCTGCCTACCCTATGGAGCAGGTAGCCTGGATAAGATATAAGGAACAAAAAGCTGTGGTCCTGGCTGATTGCTTGCTTGCTTTTGTTATTCTTTGCCTTGCATGAATGTTTCTTCTGTAATGCTCCTCTGCCATGCACCCTGCCTTAAAGCCAGCCAACTGTGAACTGACACCTCTATAAATTGTGAGCTAAATAAACTTTTCCTTCTTTAACTTTGGGTATCAGGCATTTTGTCTCAGCAGTGAGAAGAGAAACTAAGACCTACCTACCCCCAGTACTACCAAGTGCAGCCCTTCACATTTGGGCTGATTTTGATCACTGACTGAGGCCTTCCTCCTTAGCCATTTTACATTCTGACATCTCTAACTTCCTGTGGTCTTCACTACACTTTCAGCATTATGTAGTTCCCTCTCAGGAGAGCACTACCTCACCTCCCATGTCTTCTGAAATCTGAGTGGAAGCCTTCCTGACACCACAACTCTCATTTTCATTCTGCATGCCTACAAAACCAGCAGCATGTAGATGATACCAGCATCTGCTATCAACTCAAGTAGTATCCTGGCCCCCTTGCATCATGACTGTGGAGGCCTCCATATGCCTAGATAGATGAGCACTGAACTTGAATCCCAGCAAACTCAATTCTGTAGTTGAGTGATAAACCTTTTAGAGCTTTAAATGATGTAAGCAGCATCCTGCAGTATTCTATAAGTTCACTGCCACTGTGCTAGTCAGTTCTTTTTGAGCAGAGCACCCATGTGCTCACATCACAAAGAAAAGTCACTTTTGCAAGGTGAAAGATAGGGTCTTGCTATTTCCTAGAATGCCCTCAAGACATCCTCATTGTCCTGATATGAGGTACCTGGTTTCTCTTTAATGCTAATCTTTTTAGCAGCCATGATTTCCTGTTCTCCAGATTTGTAAGCATTTCCCTCCGGAAGAAACTAAAAACTTCAAATGGTTTTTTTGTGCCTGTTTTTTTTAGTATAAAGCTGACTGAAACCCACTAGTAGTGTATATCTATGCCACAGCTTAACTATTAGTCTGCTTTGAAATTTTCTTTCAGATTAATTCCACATCTCCCTTAATCTCAATTTTCCTACAAAGTCTCTGTGCAGGAGCAAAAGCACATGTCTGGAGCTCAACTGCCAGTGGACTCTTGGTTCACAACTGAAACCTCCTGAGCATTGTCTTTAGTATCTGCCTTTTTGGTCTTCTGTGTTCTCACCAAAATCTCTTATACAGCTCTGCTTATTAGCATTCTAGAGCTGCTACTCCAGCTCAAATTTCCAAATCTTTCCTAATTCTTCCTTGCAAAGACTTATGGAACCACCTGGGTTACAATCACAATAATGACCCCATTCTCTGGTACCAAAATCAGTCATAGTCACTCTCCTTGTTTCTGGGGAAAATGTAATACCTGTAAAAGTTAAAGGAAAAAAGGCTTATTTTGGCTCCTACTGGGTAAGGAGATGCTCTCCTCCAGTTCACATCCCCAGTAATTCACTTCTTCAAACAGACCTCACTTCCTAACAGCACATTCAGCTGTGGTGCTCATAACCCAGTCACCTTTTAAAAGCCCTGCCTTATGAATGCACGAGGCCTGAGGAGTGAACACATCTGGATATAAACCATAACATGTCTTTCCCCTGAAAGGAAATTCTTTTGGCAGAATTTTTTAAAATCTTGAAGGCTCTATGGCTATTTTGTATACGTGTAGTATACAAAGGGATTAAGAGGGATGTGAAAAGCATTGAAATTCTTACTAGCAGGGAGAGAGCTAAAAATGAGTGGAAGGAGAACACTAGACTTAGCTGAGAGTTGAATTTTATTTATGTGACATAAACCAGATTTTTAAACTTCAATGTTTCATTCTCTTAAAAAGTAAGGGCCAGCGAGATAGCTCAGTGGACTAAGCGCCTCTTAGGCAAGCATAGGGTCCAGAGTTCAATCCCTGGCACCACATGCTGCACCAGCCCCACCCTCAGGCACGCTGAGCTGGCAGCTGAGCCCAGGCTTGGTGTCACGCACCTGTAAATCCCAGCACTGGGAGGCTGAAAACAGGAGTATCACTATGAGTTCAAGCTTCAACAATAAAGAGAATAGAAGTAGCAACAAATTTGAGATTTGAGGGAACACAAGAGAACTGACTTGATTCTGTTTTTATTTCAAAATGGATATATAAGTAGAAGTAGTAGAAATACGAACTAGGATTTGAACCCTCACCATGTGTCAAATACTGAGTCAAGTGTTACAAATGCATTGTTTCATTTAATTTTCCTAATAGTCTTACAAGTCACTTGAAAATTTCTAAAACTAGGAGTTAAGAAAGACGTTACTTGTTACAAGGTTAAGTAACAGCTTTAAAAGGAAAAAAAAAATAGCAACAGGATTTACAGATTAAGTCTGTAGGGTCCTAATCATGTATTACGATTTTAATACCTGTAAAAACAGTTAGTGGACTAGATTCCCTGAAATATAACTGATTTGAGCCAGGAATATAGAAAGTGTCAGAATTTTATGGGCAGCAAAACCATAGGAATGAATGAGATTATTTTATTGGTAGAATTTTGATTTGGTGGGAGACAAGTATTATAATGTGATTTCGGATATAGTACTCAAATAAATATGCCTATGATGCCAAAATGAAACCAGTTTATAATGTACCTTCTCTTGAACATGTTGAAACTGTTTAAAGTCACCTATATGTATCTTTTTTCCCCAGGTTTTCCTTTCACCATTTTTGATCACTGTAGACAACTTTGATATAAATCACCTGCCATGGATTATTTTACAAGTACACCTTAGGAAGAATACTGTTTTCAGTAAGAGAGCTCAGGTTAAATAAAGACAAGAACTATGACTAGGGGTTTTCAGGGAACAAATACCAGATAGTCCAGTTAATGGCAGTTCTTTGAAAATGAATCTTTCTACTGTTCTAAATCTGTTCTTTTTCCTCTGATAACTACTGTTCTGCTGGTGTTTCACTGCTACTGTGGTTTTGAGGCTGTTGGTTTTCAAGGCAACATGAAGCTTGGGAGATGGAGTAGGGACTATGAATCCTGTTCATACCAGGATTCTAATGTTACCCTTGAATGAATTGTTGCAAGTTAATTAACCCTGGTTAATTTCCAGAGTTCTGAAAAATCTGGTTTGACTATTTTTACTTGCTATTATGGATAAATCAGTTTGAAAGATTTATACCTAACTATTCCCAGTATCATCCAAAAAAGAGGTTTTAATGGGTAAAAATATAAAATGATCAGAGATTAGGTTTTATTCTGTATGAAATACAGCATTTTTCTCATATTATTTTAAATTTCTTTTTAATTGATATCTAAACTTTGGAATACAAAGTATCTGTTAGCTACCAGCATCTTCAGTGTAATCAGTTCCTGTCTCAAATAAATACATCATTGTATTTATGACACATAGTAAAATTATGTTCAAACCTGATGGATGAATAGTCCTATAAAGAAGGTTTTATTTGGTTGTGTTTGTTGTTTTTTCACCTGACTCACCTCTTTACTTTAGAATAAATAAACCACTTCATATTCACTAAATTTCCCTACCTTGGTGCCTGAGTCTTTTCTGTAGATTGGTAATCTTTCGTGCACAGCAGGTTCTTTGTTTGGATACTTGATTGAGCGTTGTCTCCAAAATACTCAGAGCCTTTTGTCCAGAGGAAACTGACAAGGCAGAACAAGAAAAAGTAAAAGCACTTCTCCCTTTCTACACCACCTAAGATCCTAAAAGATAATTTCTGAGATGAGTTTTTACCTAATGCTTTCGCTGCTGCTGCTGCTTCTTCTTTTTTTTTTTTTTCTTTTAATGTATTTTAGTAAGAGTCTACAGGGTCCCACTACATAGATCAGACTCGTAGTGATCTGCCTGCATTCAGTCTCCCAAGAGCTGGGATTATAGGCACGGGCCACCACGCCCAGTCTCAATCACCCATCTCAGCACACCCCAGGGGTGGGGCCCACACAGCATGCCAGGGATCAAACGCAGGCCCCTGTGTCTGCCTAAGCAAGTGGCTTTAATCTACTGAGCTATTTGGCCGGCCTTTTGCTTTTGCTTCTTTACCTCCATGAAAGTTATATTTGGTTTAATTGGGGACAAAAAAGAAGGAATATTTTCACTAATATCAGACTAAATTAAATATGATTAATACTAACATATGCATTTTAAACATCTTATAGCATACATACCAAACAATAAACATTCTGTAAGCCTTAGGGGTGGGATTACTGAGACTTTAAATAATACTTCAGGTCTTTGTGCCCTAAAATTTTAATCTAGACCCTCAATTACAGAGTTTAAAACTGAAAGTAGTTTTCTTGTAATGGTTCTTTAGCTTTGCCTGGCAAATAAAATATTTTTTCATTCAATTTCCCACCCTTAGAAGTTTTTGAAAGGCTAAAATGAAAACATTAAACCAATCTGTCCTTTCTCATTGGGGTATATTCCTCCTATACACCAACAGAATGCTACTTTCTAAGCAGTATTGGCATGAGAAATTCAGATGCTTTTTTAAAAAAAAAATAGTGTTATTTATTAACTTTTCTTAGACACGGCAGTCTTGCATACCCCCACTGGTACTGGAGACTTTGTATTAGAGAGTTACAGCCCTTTTTACTTTGAGATTTGGTTCTCACTGAATTACCAAAATGCTAAGGCTGAGCTCAAACTTGTGATCCTCTTGGTTCAGCCTCCCAGAGTGCTTAGATCCCATACAGCTTCAAGGTTCTCATTCTTACAGATTTTCTTTGTATGGAATAGTATATTGTTTGTGCTATAGGAAATATCCTCAATTTAGTAAATGGTTAGCTCCCTGAGGAAACAAATATCTTTGACTCCTCTCCAGATGAATTTTAAGTGCATTTGAGAACTACATAGAAGCAATTAAATTGTTTAAAAATTAGAAGAAAATAAAGCTAGTATGTATCAAACCTAGATTATTGTTGTCCAATGGACTATAATGTAAACCAAATTAATAATTTAAAATTTATTAGTAGCCACCTTAAAAACTTGAAAATGGGCAAAATTAGTTTTAATGTTTTATTTAACTTACTAAGCCCTGAATTATCTTTATTTTTTTAAAGTCAATATATGAATTATAAGGAACAAAAACAGAAAAGGCAAAAAAACAAAGCCATTTCAAGTTATAAAGATGGGTTGGATGTGTCCTTCAAGGTCATGCCATTTTTTTTTTTTTTTAATTTTTTAAAGAGAGTACAGGGTTGGCCAGATAGCTCAGTGGGTTAAAGTACCTGCTGAGGCAGACACAGAGATTGGGATTCGATTCCCATACCAGGCCCGACCCCCCAGGGCATGCTGAGACTGGGTGTAGTGGCACATGCTATAATTCCAACTCTTGGGAGGCTGAAAACAAGAAGATCACTACGAGTTGAATCTGTGTACTGAGACCTGTAGACCCTATACTAAATACATTAAATAAATAAATAAATAATAGTATTAAAACAGAAAAATTACAAATGATACAGAGTTTCACTAAACAAAATAATATGAATTTCATAGTCTTTGTTGCATTGCATATTGTCTTCACATTAGTTGTTCATATTACCAGATATATGCATGTAAAATTGGAAGAAAGAAATGTGTAAGAACTTAAGAGAAAAGGTTTCAACAATTGAGAATAAAAGACAAAACAAATTAAGCATCAACTGCTCATTTCCACAAACCAGCAGAAATCCACAGTACAGTTGTAGAAACCATCCTGCTTACATAAATCTCTTTCCCCTACTCCCTGTCCTGTCCTTCTGTTCAACTCAATAATTCCTTCTTTTTGAACAGGTTCATTTCCTTTTTCCAGTGTCTGTAGTACCCTTCAGATTTTATTTTCTTTTTCAGGTTCTCACACTAAGGAACCAATACAATGTTTGCACATGCAGGTCTTATTTCATATAGGAGTATGGTCTCTAGTTGCATCCATTTACTAATAAAGTCTCAAAGTTATCTTTTTTATAGCAGAATAATACTCCAATTTTTGTACTAAAAGCCTTTTCTAGTATGTAATTTACACTTACAGCATATCTCATCCAGACACATTTTAAGTGTTTGATAGCCACACTTAGTAGCTGCTAACATTGGACAGCATAGCCATAAATAAAATTAAATGTAGAACCAATAAAGATATCACAAACGGAAAAATGGATATTAACTATAGCAAAATGAACAAAGTAAGAGAAGATACTTGGAGCATAACATGGTACAGTATTATTAACATATAAAAAATTCATTGAAGTTAGGAAGAACCCTTAGAAACCCAGAAAATAAATGATGGCATATATTGGCAATTTACCAAAAAAAAAAAAATTTGACTATAAAACATGAAAATAATAAATACAAATTTAATCGGTGGTGGTTATGCTCACTTGTACTCCTAGTACTCTAGGAGCCTAAGGCAGGAAGATGCCAGTTCCAGCCCAGCTTGAGTGTCTTTACTGAAACCCTGTCTCAAAATTGAGAGTTGAGAATATAGCTTACTTACTGTGAAGACCCTGGGTTCAGTCCTCATCACCACTTAAAAAAACAAACAATGCTGTGAATGTAGCTCAGTAACAGAATGCTTACCTATCGTGCATAAGACCCTTCAGCACTTGGAGAGAAGGTATGTAAATTAAAATAGTAGTATAATGTTCT
>NDGN011378423.1:0-10131 GCA_002564285.1 Tympanoctomys barrerae
GCAATGTGTTAATTATTGGAACTGTCTTACCAATTTGATTTGAAACTGTCTCATTGATATTTACTTTTCAATAAAATTATAGGAAAAAGTGACCAATAAACAATCTAATGTCCTAATGAAGAGATGCACCATGGATTTGGATAGATGTAGTCTAAGAAAATAAACTAATGAGAATGTATATTTAAAGAAGCTTAACATTATTCATCACAAGGGAAATGTAACCCAAAATCATGGGTCGCCACTTCAGATATACCAAGATTGTTCACCTGAAAAGCTCAGATAATACCAAGCATTGGTTCACATGTGGAGAAATTGGATTGTATGTTATTTTAAAATGATGCAGGACCTGGGGAGATAGCTCAGTAGAATATGTGGTTGTCTTGCAAGCGCAGGGTCCTGAGTTCAATCTCCGGTACTGAAAAAAAAAAAGATGCAATTATTAAAAAAATTGTTTGGTCTTTCCAAATGTTACATAAAGGCAACATGGAACATCAATTCTCTGCCTAGGTATGAACTCAAGATAAGTGAAAATATATGTCAATACAAAAATTAATGTATGAATATTTATTGTGGTAGTATTTATAATAGCTGAAATAAAGGAACAAGTATCGATTGATGAGTTGATGAAGTATATCTGTACAATATTATTGCTATTCTGGAAGTGAAAGTTGAATATAATTGTGTGAATAAAATCATATAAAAGGCTGAATATTGCATGACTTGATGTTTATGAAATATTCACAATAGGCAAAATCATAGCGACAGTATGTAGTGCTGTCAGTACTGAGGTGGTGGGAGAAGGAACAGTTATTGAATGCTGCAATATGACTTTGAAGGTAGACAAAAATGTTTCAAAATGATTAATATTTAATATATTGAAAAACCACTGAAGTGTACACATGAAGCAATTGAATTTTCTATGTGAATTTTATCTCAGTGAAAGCCATAATTCAAAAGTAGAAAGGGGTGAAGCCTGATAAAAGAAATTGAAAGAATAGAATGGTAACAGCTTAGCTTCTGTGCTAACATGAAAACATAAAATATTTTTTCTACAAATGTTCATTTATTAGCACATGTTTGCAATACATAATGATCACACTCATTACAGGAGTTGTATGCAACGCAGTTTCATTCTGTTTACATCCCCATTCCTGACCCCCTCTTCCCCTCTCTCCATCTCTTGGTCCTTTCAAAGTGTGTTAAGAAATAATGAACAAAACAGTGAAATTATGAAATAGAAACTTTATTCATTGCTGCATAAAATGAATGATTATTAGTTCATGAATTAAATCTTGCATTTTCAAATGACCATGATCATGTAAGTTTTTTATAGTACTCAATATAGTGTCGATCTAATTGGGAAATTAATACTTTTTTTTTGTGGAACCAGGGATTGAACTCAGGCCCTTGCACTTGCCAGGTAAGTGCTTATTCTACTGAGCCATCTCCCCAGCCCGCATACATATTTTTAATTATGCTTCTCCTTCAGTTTCTGAAAGCATACTACTAATAGGGATATTAAAGACTCTGGATATACATTTTAATTTTTAAAAATCTATTGCAGGTAGATAAAATATGTAATATAAAATAAAGTTAAGGTAATCTCATAAAATAAAAATTTTAAGAAAAGCAAATAATGTTAAATTGAAAAGAATTTAAGGGAAAATAAATATTATGTGTTTATTATGTTTCAATTGAAACACATACATTTATTTCTAGGACTAGTACTAATTTTATAAACTGTAAAAATAGTATAAAGATGACTAACTTTATTAAGAGCAAAAGATTAAATTATTCAACAGAAATAGTTTTATATTCTCTTTATTAACAGAAACCAAGAAACATGAAAATAATAAGTATTTTTGTGTTTTAAATATCTAGAGAAAGACAAACATTGGGTGCACTTAAATTTCAAATGAAAGCCATTATTTTCTTCATTTTAGCATTTTAGTAAAATGTAATTTTTCTGATATACCAACAATGAATGCTTTAAATGTTGTACATACTTGCTAACTTTATAGGAAAAATAATTATGGTAAATAAAATAACTTGGGAATAGATTGTTGAGTATTATGCATATTCTCGGTTCTTATATATTTACATAGTCTTCATTTCTAAAGTAATTTTTATTTCTACTAATTTATCGCACATTTGTTATCCTATGATACTAGCTTTCAATTCCTTGAAAATTTAAGAGTATTATTTTTAAACATATTCTTATTCTTACTATTACTTAACTGAATTATTTTATAAACCTGCTCATTAGGTATAAAATATTCCCTTCGATTCAATTGTAAATCTTCTCTTAAACAGTAATTCATACAAATTAAATCATAGTCTGTCATTTGAAGTAAAAGTGATTGGAAAAGATTACTAGTAGCAATTGTCAGAATTATTTTAATTTTCCATAGTAATAGTCCACAGGATTTTGACTATATCTTCAACCCAGACTATTCTGGGTTCTCTACATTGATGATATTTTCTTTGCATACAGTTGGAAAGACTTAACAAGTACATTGTAGGCTTGGATAAGACACAACATTGTATCATATTGTAGTGGATAATTCTCATGAAATTTCAGGAGCCTGCTATCTTGGCATAGTTTCTGAAGGGGCAGAGACCTCAGTCATGTTAATATATTTTTTACAAGATGAAAGAAATTTTCCACACACTGAACCCTACTATTACTGCGAGGAAACCTTCTTTAGGTTTTATAAGGGACATGTCTTCTTCTCAGTGTACCTGAGACCTTCTGTGTGTTTCCTGTTATCAACTATATGAAAAAAGAGCTTCCAAAGCTAACTGACATGTGAAAAATAGATTACAAGTTGCAACTGTAAATAGCAACTGCATTCAACTGGGGCAATCAGGAAGAAAGATCTTCCTGCATGGAGGCTGGAGCAGTGCTTTTAAGATTTACTTTTCTGGTCATGGATATGATCAGATGTATGGATATACAGTAAATAATTGATAACTTGAATGCATTTACTGAGTAGTCATGAATATGGAGGGAATACAGATGGAGAGTTAGGGACAAGTCAGGTAGAGATGGGGTAAGTGGGAGGTCAGCAGAAGAGAGTCTCTTAGGTCATCACTGAGTGTGAGAATGGTGGTCTCCCACATATGGGCTGGGAACCAAAGGGAATGTGTTGTGCAGGAGACTTAACAATTGGATACACAAGGTGATGGGCACAGGGGATGTCAGGATCTCTCAGCAGCTGCCCTCATAATGCTCAATGAAGAGCAAAGTATACAAAGCAGTTAAGCTGCAGGAGTATAATCTTCTCCGAGAGTAACCTGACTTGGCAAGTTGTTGACCAATCAGTTGACCAAAAGTTAGGATGAAGGCTGAGGCTCCAATCTGGCACTCTGTTCCATAACCAGGCAGAGACACACTTCCTGGTCATTATGCTCGATTTTGTCTCAGGTTACATGCAGTATTTTGAATTCTTAGGAATAAACAGTGAATAAGGGTATTACTTCCCAGTCCCATAATCTGCCAGTAGTATTACTCTATATTTATTTATTTATTTATTTGGTACAAGTCTTGTTATGCAGCTTGAACTTCTAGTGATCATCCTGTCCCAACCTCCCCCCTCCCCAGTGCTGGGATTACAGGTGTGCGCCCCCACATCCAGTTTTTATGGCCAGAATAGCATCCACGGCATTCCTGGGCCAGCACAGCATGTGGTACCAGGAATTGAACCTGGGTCCTTATGCTCTCCAAGCAGGTACATAGACCACTGAGCTATCTCCCCAGCTCCACTTTTAGACCCACTGAATACCTTACTCATGGTTATAAGGCTCTCAGTATTGTTTCTGACCAAGACATTTTTTCAGTACGAGTGAGAGCATAAACTTGCCCTTACTTTGTTTTCTAGTGTTAACCTTTTACTCCATTCATGAAAAGTATAGTGAAAGCACAGAGTGTGGAGCGAAGAGAACAAAGAGGAATAGCTCATATCATTATTAATGTCCCAAATCCTCTCCTAGTGACCACGGGCTTGCTAGATTCTGAGTGGAGATCTCTTCTAGTCTGGCAACAAGCAAATTTTTATGAAACTAGAAGGGGACATTGCCTCCTTAATGATTCATGGTAATGAACCAAGAAGCAAAACAGGGTTTGCAGAACAGTTTGGGATGACTGGTCCCGGTAATCATGGGAAGATGATATCACTACTACACATGGCACGGGGTGTGAAATATATTTTCTAGGAAGAAATATATTTTCTTTCACTGCTTCTGTCTACAGTCGGGGAAATTAATAAAGACTGCAGAACTGACTTCAGATAGGACTGCTAAATGTTATGGCAGCTGACCAGATAAAGAAACAAAGCAGCTGAGGGGCCAAGCAGAGAGGAATGGCAATAAGCAATAGTTTGAGTTTTGCTTCATGTTCGGGTACAGCAATTGTAGTTTCAAAGCATATTGTGCATGATAAAATTTGTCTATTAACCTATATCATTTTACATAAAGTATTTTTATAGTGAATAACCTTTTAGTTTAGTGTTCAGGTTGAAGTTTATACAAGTGGGTTGTTGCTAAACTAGAAGAGTATGAATCACAACCTGCATTTGGATGAAGTAACTAACAGAAAAGTACATTCTTTTCTTTGCCAAAAGAGAGTGAATCTGTCTCTATTTGACTGAGATATAGTTACAAAATGTTATATTTGAAAATTTTTCACATTATTGCTCTTTATAAATTTAAACATAGGTAGAATTCATGATTTGTATTTTCTCGAGGGCAATTAAGTTACATCCTTATTTGTTTTCCTGGTTGTCACATCACATTGACAGGAAATATAGGAAATACATTTCCCAGAATGCTTTACCAGCATTAAAATCCATTCAGCTGAGGAAGGGGCTTTGAAAGGTCAAAGACAAGAAGAAACTACTATTCCTTGTCCAGTAAGGATAAGTTAAAGGCTTCAATAGGTGTAATTTTTTTTTTTTTTTTTAGCTCCTCTGGTTGTGCTGGAAATTGTTGATCTAGGGTTTTGGTGGTCTGAGATCATTATAGGAAGTTTCCTGTGATTTGTGAAAATTCTTAATCGTCTTGTGGCTGCTAATGAAATTGAATAAAAGTGAGTGTTCTCTGTAGGCTCACATGTGTATCCAGTCCTTCATGTGTATCCTAAGTTACCTAGTTCACTGTAGTGAACTTCTTCCTGATCGCAATACCAGATAGTGGGCTGGGGAGATGGCTCAGTAGGATAAGTGCTTCCCTGGCAAGCACAAGGGCCTGAGTTCAAACCTGGTTCTGCCAAAAAACAAAAACAAACAAACAAAAAACCCCCCACATACTGTTTTTCTCCATTTTTTTGAACTCCAGTACCATGAGAATTATTAAATCAATCATGAAAAATCAAAATTTAGCAAAACAGCATGATTTACCCTAAACATTTTCAGTGAAAATGTGCTAGGTGGAGTTTTCGCCCACATAGGCCTTAACCAGGCTTCCCAGAATGAAAAATGAGAGAATATGGTTGATTTGGGTTTTCCTTGATCTTCCCTTCCCTTCTCTTTCCTTCCTTTCACTTCCCTTCCATACCTTTTCCTTCCTTCCTTCCATTCCTCCTCTTCCCTCTCTTTCTCCTTCCCTTCCCTGTGTTGGGTAGGAGAAGATAAGTGAGTTTTTTTAAAATATATTTGAGCTGAGGTGGGTGATGAGGTGTCTCTTTGAACAATTTATCTGCTGAACACAGAACCATGCTGCTTTATAATTTAAAAAGGTTAAGAGTCAATCTGCAGAAATAAAATAAATAAAAGATGATTACAATGTGTCATACAGACCAGCATAGGTTTCATATAAACAGATATTTTTTCTGTGTTTGCTTGTATAGCATGAAAATGCAACTCTCCCTGCCTAGCTTCCTACCCCTCTTTCCACCACTATCACTACAGTGATGTTTGCCATAAGCTAAAATAATAAAGATGCTTTTGTTAATAGCTCACACTTACCAAGGGAAGATGTTGTCCAGACCCTGTGCCAAACACTTCACCTACATTTTTCATCCAGTCTCCCCACAATCATGTTATTGCCTACATTTCACAGACTGGAAAGGTGAGGCTTCAGAGAACCAAGCGCTTTTCCCATACAGGCAATAGTATGAAATAGTAAATGAGCCTATTCTTTAAAATTTATAAAAGATCTTTTATATATTTGGAACAGGGTCTCACTACACAGCTTTGACTTGTAATGATCCTCCTGTCTCTGCCTCCCCAGTGCTGGAATTACAGGTATGTGCCACCATGCCCAGTTTTGGTGGCCAACATGGAGCACCTTGGGTTCTGGGGCCAGCATGGCATGTGCTACCAGGGATCAAGCCCAGGTCCCTGAGCTTGCCAGGCAGGAGTTTAGACTGCTGAGCCATCTCCCCAGCCCAGTGAGCCTATGCTTACAGGTTTGCCACTTACGTATCTGGCCACTGTGCCAGATACTTGGAGAAAGCCCTGCTATTGTTGAAGCTTCCAAGAAATTCAAATTTAAGGCTCTCCTCCTTTGCTTCTCTCTATAAATACCTTTGTGAAGATAAACTCATGCCCAGGGCCTAAATTAAACTAAAGTGGCGAAGGAAATGAGGACAGTTACCTAAAATAAAATCTACTTTCTGCTTTATGGATACTGGATTTTTATGGGGTTCTTTTGCTTCTCAAGAAGAACTCTGGATTTATTTCCTGTGGGTGGAAACTTTTATTCTCTGGGTTTAAAAAAAGGTGGAATCAACCAGGAGAAGGAAACGCTCTATGTATGTAGGGCAGACTTTTTCAGATATCTTGTTGTTTGAAGTGACTTGAAAGTATTTATACGCCCTTCCATTACAATTTTTTTCTCAAGTGATGAGAATTCTTCTTGCAGTGGTTGGAGTGGGAACCTGAATCCAAGTCCTTTGAAGTTTCAGGCTCTGGAACTCCAATAAGAAGGAGGAGGAGTTATTAATCAATAACTTCCAACAGATCGACACACCACATATCACCCTCTGCTACAGTTTGATTTGCATTTAACCTATCTCTGTGTGTGTATGATTTGACTGCCAATCTTAGCTACCTATTAAAAAATCTGTTCCCTCTTTCAGAGACAGGTACAGGCTTTAGAGGTTCATTAAGTGTTTTCATAGTTTCTTATCAAACCATGAGGCACTCACCAAGACCATTATATGATTATAATACCATATATTTTATATTTTTTCTTCCTTTGTGACCTGAAAATTACCATACATTACAAACTAGAGACATTGGCTTAGTCTTAACTTCTATAGCTTTACAAAGATTGTAGCAACTTTGATAAACTAAGGGGAAAATGTGCATGCTTTACTTGGGAGATAAACTAGTGAATTGAATTTTCTAATTAAGAATGTGAAACGGCACATCCCTTTTGGAGTAGGTTTTGTTAATAACACCAGTTCTTCTGATAAATAAATATTTAGGGTGTGAGATGCCAAACCACTGGATTAAAACCAAATTATTTTTGGTGATTCTACATGTAGTTTTAATTATGGTGTAGAATTTAATAGTTTTAAACAGGGAAGCAATCTAATAGTCAAATATGGTCATATACAATTATTTTGTATATCTCGACCTTACAGGTGATGAAATAGGTAGTCAACCTCACAGAGCTATTAGTTTGAAACTGATTCTCACCCACAGCAATACCTTTTTCAATAAATGGAAGTTTCATAAATATACATCAGCCAGTGAGAGTCCTCTGTCAGAAGCAGTGGAAATAGACTTTGGTTAACTTCAACAGAAATGAAGTGGACTGAACCCTGTCAGGGACATGTGACATAAAATGGTGATGCATCAAGCTTTAGTTGGATTAACCAAGAGACCACTGTGGGTCAAAGCTCCACAATCCTCTAACTGCAATCAATTCTCATTTTCAATGGGAGATGACAATGAGAGGGGTATATTGAAAGAGGGGGATTCTGGGAATTAGGTTGGTTCAGTTCACTGATTCAATGAAAGGTCTGGATGAATCCTTTCATCCAAGGTCCAGTTATGTGAGTGATTGGTTACAAATCACTTTAGAGAAGCAAATAATTCATGTTTGAGATAACTTGTTGTATCATTAATCTCTGAGATATGTGTTTCTGTTGATACTAATTTCAAATTATATTACTCCCTCCTTTGATTAATATACCTAGCATCGATTGTTCACACCAGTTCCCATGAATTTATAATTATCACAGCTCTGAAGTTCCTTCAGCCAGGAGCCTGTTCTTCTTGGAACCATATTGAAATTTGCTCTAATTAGAAGTCTGGGTATGATGAAGCATGTACCATCTTTGCATTTGAAGGAAATTGACTTAATTTCCAGACAACATTTCTGTAGGGAAGTTGCAATGATTTGAGCAAATTGGACAAGGGTTATTTGACTGGCAACATAAATGCAGTGAGCTAGATGAAGATATTTCAAGTCTTTCAGAATCACTGTCATCTACTAATCCTCCCCGGGTTCTTACTTTCTCTCAACTGGTGCCATAACTTTTATGTAAAACAACTAGGCAGGCATGGAACCTAATTACATTTTAATTTCCCAGTTAAATCTTGGCATTTGGATACTTGAGTATTAATGATGATAAGAAAGTCAATTTTGCTTTCTTTTAAATAATCACAGCAACCAAAGTGCTGAAGTTTTCTTTCTTTTTTTGTTTTTGGTCTGTTTTTTTAAGCAGGAAAAAAAGACTTTATTCTATGATACAAGAGAAGCAACAGTTGGTTCTCATCACAGCCTTTCTACAGGAGTGAGGTGCGTGCAGATGCATCCTTCCCACCTCTCCTTCAGTTACAGCAATTGCTCAAATCAGGACCAAAAAACCCAATGGTTTTCTAGGTACAGCATGGTCTATATTTCACACTCAGAAGATGGACATCTTTCTTATAGGAAGTGGTCTGCAGGAGCGACCTTGCTGCTCATGATAACAACCAGTGCCCACGGTGCTCAGTTCTTTTTTCATACCAGAGATCAAGCTCCAGACCGTGCGCTTGCCAGGCAAGTGCTTATGCCACTGAGCTGTATCCCTGGCTCCCCTGTCAGTTCTTCGTAGTCTCAGATTTTCAGACATTACCACTTCCCATGGTTTCTGTTTCCATTGGACTAAGTGAGTAGCCCATTTGGGCAGTTTTCCTAAATATAATCTCCTGTATCAAAAATACACTCATGCTTTGCCTTTAGCAACAACAACAACAACAGGGCCAGTGAGATAACTCGGCTGACTAAAGCACCTATTTAGCCAAGCTTAGGCAAGTGTAGGGACAAGGGTTTGATTCCCCAGCACCACAGGTGGCACGAGCCCTCCTCCAGAGCAGGCTGAGTTGGCCAGAGTCCAGAAGTAGTGGGGCACAACTGCAATCCCAGTGCTGGGGAGGTTGAAAACAGGAGGATTACTATGAGTCCAAGCTGCATAGTGAGACCCTGAAAACAACCAAATACATTAATAAACAACAATAATAAGTTTGCATGTTGAAGTGAATGCTTTATCAGCATCTAGAATTTCTAATAATGGATTAAAATGCCACATAAACAGATTTCAGCTGATTTTAAGCTCCTCTCCACCTCACTAGTCATCATATAGAGCAAATTTTTCTCGGGCTCTTGGCCAAGCATAACTCAGCCCCAAAGAAATGACAATTTCTTATAATTTTCTTAATAATGACTTATTTACACCTTTGATTCTCACTGGGCAGCTCAGAGAGGCCTGTCTGGGACTTTGGCTATGGTCATGATTTATAGCTCTATCTAAGCTCTTGTCTTTTTTTTTTTTTGGTTTTTAATTAGATTTTATTGGTATATTTTAGATATACATAACAATTACAATCATCATAGAAAATGTATATTTTTTTCAAAGCTCGTTAATAGGACATTTCTGATAATCAATGCATTGTACATTGTCATCTTCTTAGTGGTTATCCATAGTACAAGAAGCAAACAGGATTTCCTTTCCAAACACTATTAGTACACCTCTTTCTTCTCATTGAATTGAGCTAAAGTAGCCGTATATTTATCCTATTTTGTATATATAAATACAAAGTGATCTTTCCTTTGTATCCCTTTTATTTTTCTTTCTTTTTTTTTTGTCCTGTCAGAGGTGACTATTCTATTGGCATCTAAATACTATAGGTGTTTGAA
>NDGN011378425.1:0-10506 GCA_002564285.1 Tympanoctomys barrerae
AAAAAAAAAAAAAAAAAAAAAAAAAAAAGCAACCTATTGCCTACTTCTCAAGAACAGTTAAATGAGATGCTCTGAGGGGGCTGGCGAGATAGCTCAGTGGACTAAGCACCTGCTTTGGCAAGCACAAGGAGCAAGTATCATCCATGGTCCCCCATGCTGTGCTGGCCTTGACCCCCGGCTGCACTTAGCTGGCAACAGAGTCCAGGCATGGTGGTGCATGCCTATAATTCCAGCTCCAGGGAGGCTGAAAACAGAAGGATCACTAGGAGTCCAAACTGCATAATGAGATTCTGTACCAAATACATAAATGGAAAAAAACCCCAAGATGTCCTGGGGTACTTGGGTTGTTTCTTCATTTTATTTATTTATTTATTTATTTATTTATTTATCATGGTATTGGGGATTGAACTCAGGACCCTGCGCTTGCCAGGCAAGTGCTTATTCTACTGAGCTATCTCCCCAGCCCTCTGCATGTTAGTGGTAGCAGCTCTCATTATAAAAAGCCCCTGGTTCATTTACTATATCATTTCAGTCTCTGCCTCTCACGCTGTACAGCCTATACTGACTCATCTATCGCATGCTACACACCTGAGGACACAGGGAGTGCTCCTACCCACTGCCCTCCTACGCATCCGCATGCCAGCCCTGCTCACCCCGTCTCTTTAGTATTCATATTGCTATATGGACAGCTCTTTCTTCTTGGCAACACTCCCCCCAACTCTTCTTTCAAAGATTACCTCCCACCGCTCTTCCTAATTGGTCAACTTCTGCAATGCTTTGCTAAGCCTTCTCTCCAAAAACCTTGTGATAAACTCACTCCATTAGCAATCCTGCCAGAGGATAGGGTCTAGCTCAAACCCATCCACCCCAACCCCTCACAAGTAAATAACAGGGACCCTATATAGTTATCCTCACCACATCAATAGCCACCAAACTTTTAGGTTTTCCCTCTTAAATCCATTTTTACAGGCTAAAGCTTGTCTAATCTCCCCAACTAAACCCCACCATTCCACATATGTAGAAATACAAATTTATGACTCCTGCATGTTTCTCATGATCAAACTGACAAGCCATGAGCCAACCCATGACCAGTCCTCTACTAGTGTAGGACCTTATCTGCTACTACTCAAAGACTATCAGCTAGCGACTTCATAGTTTCTCCTGATAACCTCTTGGCCAGAATAGAGGCCTTTCTTATACCACTGGTCTTCAATGCACCTATCTCCAAACTCTCCATGGCCCACCCAGTCTTCATAATCCACCTCTTCTTTTACTTGATAACATTAACCCCTATAAAAGATTACCTTGAAACTGGGCTTGGTGGCACATACCTGTAATCCCAGTGCTAGGGAGGCTGAGACACAGGGATCACTATGAGTCTGTGTGGTGAGACACTGTATCAAATAAATAAACAAAATATTTTTTAAAAGTAAAAACAAAAAGATTACCTGTAGCTCGCCATTTATAATACTCCTTCAGTCCCACCTTCAACCATTTAAACAGGACAAATCCCTCCCTGGCCCAAGACTGCCAGCTGTCCCTGTCTCTACCACTTTCAGCTTCTATGACAAGTCCCTATCAACCTAGGTAAACACCCAGACATAACTTAATAACAGACTTAGGTCCCATGCATAAAGATCAGACCAACAACCTCCTTAAATCATACCAAACAGCCTTGGCAGACAGGTCTACCAAACTCTTTTAGACATATTTCACTCACTTGAACTACCCACCAATTATTGGTCCCAAAGCCCTTGACGTTTTCTTCTTTCGTCAAGCCTCCCTTTACCTTTGCCCTGAGCAAACATTCAACAGTCCCTTCATGGAAGCCACTCCTCAAAACAACCACATCATCACCATCAAGAGCCCCAAGACTATCTGTCTCATCAAATCAATTATGAGACAAATAAAAAATCCACAGAACCCCTCCTTTCTCTGGATCACCCACCATCTCAATCTCTCCCCTAGGCCAGTCACACATAAACCCCTAAACTGTTATCATGGGATCTCATTAATATCTCACCCACCGGTTCATAGCCACCTGCCCACCGCAGCCACTGCCTTGGCATCTCTTAGGCTGCATTACAACTCCTGTGTTGTTCAGCTCTCTTCATCTTAGCGCTTGGACACTGCGTTGTCTCTCAAAGATGAGGCTATACTGTGTGAGACCAGATTCACATAACTTCCACTGAAACAGTCTTCTAACTGTTCTATTTTTACCACTGTCCTTAATCCCTTTTTAGTCCTAGTTTACAATTAAACTATATCATAGGTAAGTATCTACCAGCCAAATCATAGTACATACAGGGTACTATCTATGGCTTCGCACATCCACTGGGAATCTTGGAAAAGAGCCTCATGGATAAAGGATTCCTACAGCTCTGTTCCTAAGGGGTGGGAGTCAGGTGGAGATGTTCTCTTCATCTCAGACTCAGAAATGCATTTGACAAGCATTTGAGTGGACTTCTGTGTAAGAAAGGAGGATTTAGAGAGGGAAATGCAGATGTACAAAACATGCTGTCCTTGCAGGAATCATGGCTTAGTAACACAGTTAAGATTCACTCATTTATTCATTTAACAAACTGAGAAAACAAGACTGAAGTTTGTGACCTCACCTCATGGAAATGACAGACAATGAATAATAATTTGATAAGCATAATATGTTCTGTTAGTAGTAATGGTGCTGAAGAAATAGTAAGGAAGCGGAGACTGACTGGTTGGAAGGTCTATTCTACAGAAGGTGCTTAGCAAATAGTTCTCTAATGAGAAAGCATTTGGCCAGAGACACGAATGAAGTGAAGTAGCCATATAAATTCTTACACTTCAGTAAGAGATGCAAGTAAGCACAAAGGCTGGGAAGGAGAAATGAGCCTAGAATATTCTGGAAGCTCAAAGAAGGCCGGAGTGGCCACAGCATAGTAAGCAAGGCAGAGTGGTAGGTATCTGATAGGTAGATGGGATCAGAGGACGTAGGGTGTGACCATTACACTATGTCTGGATGCGTGTTTGGATGTGATGGGTTTTGAATAGGAGAGGAACATGACCTTGCCTTACAGAACCATGCATGCTATTATATGGAGAACTGAATGAAGACAGCAAGAGGGTAGTGATGGAGCAGTCCAGGATGCTATTGTAGTGGCCAGGACCAGAGGTGACTAGGAAAATGCTAACACTGATGAGCCTGTTGGCTCACTACTGGAGGCTGTGACAAGCAGTCGGACCAGCGATACCTACTCTGAAGAGGCCGAAGCCTCTTCTGCTCCATAACACAGGGTAGAATGTGAGGTGCCAAGATAGAGTACACAATGTTGTGGGAACTCAGATGAAAATTACATCTGGCTGGGGGATGAGCTGGCACTGGAGTTGTGTTTTCAAGGATGAGTGGGCAGAAATGCTGAGGGAGGAGAGGACATTCCAAAGGAAGGGAAAAGCATGTGAGTGAAGCCATAAAAGCGGGAACATAGAGGGAGCAGGAAGATGTTTTTCCTTGTGGAAATGGCAGGCCTGAGAAGACGAGCTAGGAGATAAGCCCGAATGGGTAGGTTTGGAAAAGCCACAAGGGGCCACACTAGAGTGTGGGCATTGGAGAGCTCCTACTGTTTCTGACAGGGACGCTTAGAATTAGATATTGAAAGCAGTGCTTTAGAGATTACTGGGTACCTAGAGGCTGCAGGAAAACCTGGAAACCTGCACTCGGGGACTCAGCAGACCCGTTGGCGAAGTAGATCACTGTCCCTACCTCACTCAGAATCCTTATTTCAAAGCAACCATCTGCCTGACCAGTGGTGTGGCCATAGCCAGCCCTTCCCATGAGCTTCTGGTCATCTGGTGTTGTCACCTGAAGCTCCTGTCCAGCTATGCTATGCAACCACCCCCCCATCCCCGCACTCTTCTCTGGCTCTCCCTTCTATCAAAACCCTTGTCTATGTCACTCCTGTTGGTCTTAACCTCAGTTACTGGCATTTCCCTAAGAATGTATTTTTCATGAACACAATCCTTCTTCTGTGAGATGTAAATTCCTCTGGGTTGGGGACCTGCTTTGGCATTCCTTTGGTTGTCCCCAAGGTGTCTGGCACTGGACATCCCTTCAGTTACCCTGACTGCTCCATACCAAGGTTTCAAAGCCAAGGGCAGAGAGCCAGAGTTCAGACAGACTGACACCTGCGCACATGGTTTAAGGACGCTCAGCTCCCTTCCCTGGACCCCCCTTCCAAGTGTCCCATTTCCTGGCCATCCTGGACATGTCTAGATCGTGCCTTGCAGAGGACTCTCCCAGAATTACCTTGTTTTCCTAGGAAATACATCCACACTCTTGTGAACACCCCAACCCCATGATTTCCCTTAGGAAGACAAGGAAATGGGCCTCGGCCAGCTTTGTGTCCTCCATCCACCTCACACCCTGGAACCTTGCCAGGGTTTGGGATTGGGCCTACAGGTGGCTTCCCTGGCCACTTGAAGGCCAGCCCTGTGGGATACCACGCTTGGCCCTTGGCGGGGAGATTTCACCAGCGTTGAGCCCAGGCTCTGGAGTTCTTGCCCCAGGCAGTCCAATTTCACCTCCCTATTTCACCAGCCATAGGAAGCGGCAACCAGCGGACTCAGGTTTCTGGGTATTAACTCAGGTTTCTGGGCTGTGTGTACATCCTGGCACCTGGCACCTTGCGGAAAATGAGTCACTTCGGGACCAACTGCAAAGGCACAGATAATGGGTTCCTTCTGCCTTGTTGCTGTGGACACTCCATCTGGCCTGTGGTCGGCCTCCACGCCTCCATCCCTTTCCCCATCTGTCTGCATTTCCAGGAGGACGGAGAGGACAGGGCAATGAAGTCAGGGACCGAGAGAACACGGCTATAGGGAAAGCTTGCTCCTGCCCCACGCTCTGTGCTAGGCTGGGTTCCACCAGGGCGGGTCCTGACCCACAGGTGTCTAAGTGTGGGGCGACCAGGTCATCAGGGCAGCACGAAGGCTGAAGAGTGCTGTGGGGAGCCCCACACCTGAAACTTAACTTTGAACCTAGGTTGGACCCAGTCTTCCAGTGGGGCTGCAGTCCCTTTCCTCCGCCCACTCATTCCCTGCAGGGGCAGGGCAGTGGAGCCAGAGAAGGACACCCTCTTTTCATCCAATTGCACGCACCCCTCCCCTAATCCTGGCCCGCACAGACGCTAGCATGTCGCCCCCTAACTGCTGGGTAGAGAAACGCTGGGTTCTGAGGTGAAGACTGCGCGGCTGCCGCCAGGGTCGCTTATCCGCGCTCTCGATGGAAGCGCGCGGCCGCGAAGAGGAGGCAGGCGGCGGCCGCCGTCACGCGGACGGCACGTGGCCTTGCGCTGAAGGCACGTGAGGGGGCGGGGCCCACGCCCAGGATCCCCTCTCGCGGCTGCTTACGTAGCAGCGCGGCACAGCATCCGCCCCCGCGCGCCCCTCATCCCGCCCCCTCGCGGCTGAGCGCCAATCTCGCCCCGCCCCCGCCTTCTCCCAGAGCCCCAGCGCAGTGGCGTCCGGGCCTGCGGGGTCGCACCCTCCCCATCCCGGTGAAGCCAGCTGCCCAGGGGCTCCAGGACTGCTGTGTTCTGGTGTGGGGTGCGGGCTGGGGCAGGCAGGGGCAGCGAGCGGCTGCACAGAGTCCGCGCCCCGCCGCCCACGCGCGCGTGCTCTCCTGGCGCGGAGGTGTCCTGCGCGCACCGCTGCTCCTGCGCTCGTGACTCTGCTTCGTGCCGGCGGAATGCCGCAGCGGCCCGGGGCGGGGGCGGGGCGGCTCCCAGCTGGGCTCTGAAGCTACCTCGGGGCCTCCCAGGCTCTGGGGCGTGTTCTTACCTGCCCCTATCCATCCCTCCCTGGCTTCCCACGCCTGGTCCTCACCCTGACTTACCCCTAAGGCGCTACCCTGGGTGCGCATACTGCACCCCGACCCCCTGAGGCCCTGGGTCCCCATCCTGCACCCAGCTGCTCCCAGGCCATGGCAAGTGTCCATCTCTAATCCCGGATCCCCTGCCCACAGCCCCACCTCGGGGTGCAAGCCTTAGTGGGCCCCAGAGGGGATTGGTAGGGCAACGGGGCTGCACGCAGACTGTCCACGTTGCCCCTTCTGTGGACACCTTGGAACCAGGCAGTGGAAAAACAAACAGAAACCATGGAGGATGAGATGGAGCCAAAATGCCAGGCGCTTTGCACCTTTTCTGGATTGGTCACACAGCACGTGGCTGTACCCAGGGTAAATATTGGGGTTCCATCAGAGCAGCACCCGAAAGACGCATGCTGCCCCCGATAATGACACAAAGACCTGACCTGGGCACTGTCCTCTGGGATGCGGTGCCTGACGCAGGGCCTGAGATAAGGCAACATGTATTGGACACGTGGAGAGGTGGGGTTAGAAAGTAAATATGAAAAACATGAGATGCTGCCCTCAGAAATCAGACCTAGTGCTCCCTGTGATGTAATTCCCTGTCCTCAAGGGTACCTGCACGTTCCAGCCCTAGCCTGGGGTTGCTTGGGGTTGTAACTGTGTCTTCCAACTGGCAGTCTTCTAGACTGAAGTCTTTCCAGGAGAGAGGCTACCGGGACAGGATTCAGAGCTGGGCCCTGAGCATTCTAAGGCCGGGTAGTAGATGCTGCGTGAAGGGTGGACCTAGAGGAAGAAGCTGCCTGGCCAGCAGCCTCCGAAGAGAAGGTGGCCAAGGTCTCCCTGCCTGCGCTTCTGTTATCCTACAGTGGGTGTGTAGAGTCTGGTTGTTTCCGAGTTTCCACTTCTAGAACACACTGATGTCATAGTGTTTCATACAGTTTACCAGCAGCTTGTCTTTTGACTCAATGTCACTGAAGATCAACCTGAAGAGGGGATTGATATGCAGGGGGCCTCAGGAGAAGGATGCTCCAGAGCTTTGGGGAGAAAAGGGCTGTGCGTAGCCTTGGGATGCTCTGACCATTTATCCATTCGTTTATTCATTTCTGCTTTTGAAGACCTGCTGTGTTCTATCTCTTGTGAACCATTCAAATGACATGGGCTCTGGTTATTGGGGGGATTCAGGTTACGGAGAAGGAAAATGGTAAATGATTACATCTGGGTGAGATGATTAACAGAATTAGGTTGCTCATGATACTAATATAGGAAAAGAAGTGGCAGAAATCTGGAAGTTCAGGGAGTGTATTAGCCTGGCCTGTGTTACGCTATATAATGATACCAATATCTCAGTGGCTAAAAGTAATGAAGGGTTTATGCTTTTTGGTATTTGCATTCACCAGAGATCTCCTGTGGTTTTCCTTCATGCTCTCTTCTTTCCGGAACCAAAGGAATGGTGTGGTCACTGCCTGGCACTGGCTGGTCTTATGGCAGAGGGAAAACAGGTGGTGGCACCGCATGATGACTTTTGCGCCCACATTGTCATTCACGTTTCAGTGGCCAAAGCAAATGGTGGGATGGGTCCACTGTAAGTGGAGCAGGAAGAATAATCCTGTCATGGGGTCACAGCCCGCTGCAGCTTACCAGAGCAGTGATGCTTGGGTGATGGCACAAGCAGATTAGAACTGGAACCTGGAGGCGGATGGGCAAAGAGGAAGTTCCTGCAGAGAGTCTTGCTGGCCATAGTCATGGAGCCATAAAACTTCCTAGTATATTCAAGACAAGCCAGTCATCGCTTGTTGAAGTCTTGCTGCCTGAGTCCATCAGCGGAAGGAAACACTGTCCGTTCTCATCCACCTGTTGGGATCCCGTTTTAAGAACTTGCTCTAGCCCTGTTTCAGTGGCTGTCATAGGGGAGAGGATGCTGATTGGGTACTGTACATCTTCCCTTAGGAAATGGACCCCAGGTGTTCAAAAAGGTGATCAATGCATGGTCACTGGCATATCTGGCATAGAGGTGCCCTTAACAAGACCCAGATACCAACAGATTGCCATAGCATTTTAATCTTGACGCCTGGCAATGTGGCCCGCGGTGGCTGTGGATGTCAACCACAGATGTCAGCCTGTTTTTGTGGAGCATTTGAAAGTCCTGATGGCTGCTTGGGTCTCAGCAACCTAACCTGTCTTCTAGTGAGCTTGGCCTGGAAAAGCTTTGCCCCCCTCTCTCTCCTTTCACTATCTCTTCTGCTTTAGTTGTCAAAAGTAGGGTGAGATCTGTCTTTGCTAAGACGTGACCATGACAGTCATCCCCTCAAGTGCTTTGAAGCAAGAACAAATACAAGTTACGGATTCTTTTTTTGGTACTGGGAATAAATCTCAGGCCCTCATACCTGCCAGGCAGCAGCTGCACCACTGAGCTAAATCCCCAGCCCAAGTTACTGATTGTTGAACTGTGAGTTGAGTCTTTCATCATTGCTTGGCTTTTCCTTCATGATGTCTTAAGGGCCTGAAATGTATTCCTCACCCTCTCTTCTGGTGCCCTGGGTACCAGAGCTGCCCTAGGAAAGTTTGTTGATAAGTTGGTTAGTTGGAAGACCACCATGCTGAAAGAATTGGAGTTTTCACCATTGGAAGTGGTGAGAGTGAGTCATGGAAGTGACTAAAAATCCATGGCTTAGCTTTTTTTTTTTTTTTTAAGAAAAGTTCCCATAACTGAAAAGCCCATAGGGCAGATTTAACTTCAGTCATGGTTCATGTAGAGGATTAGAAAGACACCTGGCTTCTCTCTCATATGTGGACCGTCTATACCTTCTGGCAGGCTGGCTTCAGGCTGCAGAAGCTCCAATCTCACATCCTCCTGGATGTCCAGAGGAAAGAGTGTCTGGGCCTCTCCCAGCCTTCACAGCAATAATTTCACAGGGCGAAGAACTCTCCTGAACCTGTTCTGGTGATCATGTGGCCTGTGATGCTCCAAGGACTTGGCCATCAGGCCTTAAGCCTGGGTTGGAGCCCTACCCAGAACAATGGTCTGAGAGATGGAAGGGGATGGTTACTGGATAATAAGCATCCCAGGAACAAGACAAATGGAAGCTGGGGCAGCGTGTGGAAAGAGCAGGGGACCAGGTCACTGCCAGTGGCTTGCATTAGCCAAGCATTGCCACAGTAATATTGTGGGACAGATGGACTCCAGACTCCCCGCTGCCCTATGATGAGTCTTTGTTTCCTGCCCATGCAGGGTTTGTCTACTTCAGACTGGACCACATTGTCTAAGTTTGGTTCCCTGGTGTGGGCTGGGTTCAGGTCCGTTTTCTTTCACCCTTCAGCCAAGAGGCACCTGTAGCATGTCCGATGCACAACAAAGGGCCTGGTAGGGAACAGAGGTACTGCCATGCCTGAGCGCTGCCTCTGCTCCTCTGACCTAAAGAGTACACATGGCCAGGCCCATGTGTAAGAAGTATGTGGAAAGTATGTGGAAAAAGGAGTCTGCTTATCACAGTGTCACAAAGGATGAGATCAGCAATAGGATGGGAAGGGGCTGCTTCACATTTGCCAATGTCCACCCGCCTGTGGCTTTATTCACAACCATCCCATGTCCATGTGGATGTGCACACAGAGGTGTGTGGAGCAAATGACACAGCAGCTGCTGTTGTCCTCCATAATTTCGCTGTACGCTGCCTCCAGTCTTCGGGCCTCCCCCAGAAAATCCCTGCACCCACTGTGATTCATGTCGCCTCCTTGGAGCTGGGAGAGTTGATCCAGCAGTGGTGCTGGTGGGTGTGGATGACGAGTGAGGGCCCGCCTGTCTGTGGCGCTGCAGAAGGCATGCCTGCTGCGTGGGGGAGACTGGCTACGATAGATTGCTTATTCAGGTTCTTCCCACTCCATGATGTTCTGATTCTGGGTATCCTGTCTGACCACATGTAGTTGTGTTTTAGGATGCAGAAGTTGACCAGAGAATCTTTGGTTTCTTGGCTGCCAGAACCCTCAATCTGGAGCCCATTACAACAAGAGCCTGTAGTAGGTTCTTGTGCCCTGAAGACCCAGCTCTTCCCTGGGAAGATTTGCATAAGGGAACCAGACTGGAAGAGGGCAAGTTTGTCAGCAGCCACATCTCTTCCTTTTTTTTTTTTTGGTAATTTTCTTTTATTTTGAATAGTAAAAACAAGAGCAAGAAAAACAAAAAGACAGAAACAGGGTAACATATAGCAATACGTAAGTTGCAGATTTTCAAAACAAGAATAGTGGAGTAACAATGATTGATATAGTACCTATTTTTATCGTCAAATCTCAGATTGCTTAGATTAACATATAGTTATACAAGATGGGACATATGATTGAATATTACCACATGCTTTCAAGAAGACTTAAAAGTTTTGTTCTTGTCTCTCATTTTCTTTTATTACTTTTTAAAAAAAAATTACTTTAAAGAGAGTATAAAAATAATATGACAAACGGTACGCATTTAGAAGACCAAGATGACAGGTATTTCAAGCATGGTTTTAGTATTACGTATTGCTGTTCTCCATGTACTTGCTTGGTTCACAGATACAAGTACAGAGAGTTAGTTAAGGTGAGAACTCTACCCATTAACTGCTATTAAAAAAAAAAAAACTGGGCTGGTGAGATGGCTCAGTGGTCTAAAGCACCTACTTGGAACAAGCTTGGCAAAG